>JAAAKQ030049711.1:3198-16330 GCA_010016005.3 Zanna intricata | reverse complement strand
TTTTCAAACACGCAAAAAAGCGTTCATTTCACCCACTAAAGAAAAAACCAAACGGGGGTTCGGGAGGAAAAAAAAAAAAAAAAAAAAAAAAAAAAAATAGCGAAAAATTAAAAGAAAATAATAGATGATAAATTAAAAATCTATTTAAATTATAAAACAATTATGAAAATAAAAGTTACGGAAACTAAATAATTTTACGTAGGAAAAAGTTAAAAAAAAAAAAAATGTTTATACCCACCCCTGTTTACATACAAATGTTGAAGATAATCCAAAAAAAAAACATGTGATATTATTGATGAAGAATTAGTGATGAAAAAATAAATAAAAGATATATATAATAACTCAGAAGTAGCTAGAAGTAGAGGAAAATGGAAATGAATATAATGTACGGGACCTGCCTAAGGATTGTAAATCATACGATGATGATATTTATAGAAAGTTTGCTTTTTAAAAGCTACAATTCATTAAAAAAATAATTTAAACATATATTTCATTTTTTTCTAATTATCTATGTTAAACAACATTACTTTACACAAAAAAGGTTTCGTTGCTATTAATTATTTCTGTTAAATCTTATGTTCTGTATATCCGTGTCTTACGAGTTTCGTTAAATCACATTCACTAAATATCTATTATAAGTTTATCCTATTGCTGAATCAGAATATTTGCTATTTGTTTATGTATATCACATTCCTTTTTAATTTAAAGGGAGTTTATTTATTACATTTCTATATCATCATATATTCCCTTTGGATCGTTAACTTGTTCATAAAACGTTTCCTGAAATCTCTTTATTAATTTTCAACATGAAAGTATTATTAAAATGACGAGAATAAATTAATTCATTCACTTAATTTTTTTTTGTGTCCGTTTTTTTATTTTTATTTTTCGTTTTCTTGTCTTCTACATAACCATAATTTTTAAGTTAATCTTCTTTTTATACCTTTCAGCCGTATTATTATTATTATTTTTTTTTTATATGCTGTTATGAAATAGTTATTGAATGTAAAATAAAAATTACATAAATTCAATATTTTTCGTTTAGTTTGAATTTATTTTAGGAACTTCAAAAATTAATGTAAGCTGTCAATCGTCAGTTATAAGAGAAACTAATTTAAATATTATTCTGAAAGACTATTAGAGACAAAAAACCTAAAGCAATCTTGTTTTAGTAGTGCATCGATCGGAAAGGTAATTCTGTATAATGAAATAAATATGAAAAACATATACTTATAAAATACAATATAAACGCAAGTTTAAAATTTAATTTTTATGTTGTTATTCACAATATTTTTAAATATCATAAAAATGTAGCTTTATTTCGTTCAATTTGTCATTAAACATCGTGTAAAAAAAAATTTTCTTAATTTAGAAATATATGTATATATTTAATGTTATATTTTTATATCAAATCAATATTTTATACACGACCGCCCAAAAAGGATTGATCTTTTAAGGTATGTGGTATATGTATCTTTGTTCTACCACAGCAGCTCAACGGCTGAAACGATTTAACTGTATGACCCCCCACGTTGGAATCCTTACCTTACCAGGAGTGTCATAGGCTACATATATTTTTAAATAAATGTAAAAAATATGAAAACTAAATTATGCTTGTTAATGTTATTATACTAATAAAACAAATACTATACATAAAATCTTCTCTTGCACGCTCTATAATTATCCTACATTAAAGTGCAATTTTTTTTTGGCAGTCATATTTTTTTAATTTTTAATATTTATCTCTTGTATTGAAATTCAAATGGTCTTTAAAAATGTTACTTAATACTTTATTACATCTAGAAAATGTATCCTCTCATATGTCATTTATTTATCAATTTTTGAATTGAAAACTTTTTTTGGCGCATTGTACCGGTCACTTTTGTGATAGACTTTTCCATGGACAAAAAAATAGCTTACTCGTAATCAAAAATCGTCACGAGGCGCTAAGCTCATATATAGGAAAGAAAGATATGGATCGAAAATTTATACATATGTGCGTATAATATATATAGAATGAGAGGTGTCTTGGCCTTTCATCCGGAGGTCCGGGTTCGAATCCCGATCAGGCATGGCATTTTTCATACACGCTACAATTCATTCATCTCATCCCTCTGAAGATATACTTAATTGTGGTTCTGGAGGTAAAAAAAAAAAAAAGAATGAGAGATGGGAAAAAAAACTTTGATGATCCGGTCAGTGATTCCCGATTCATTTCTCTTTCTTTCTCTCTCTTTCTGTATATCTCTTTCTATGTACTTACGCATATGCGCATATACGTTTATATCAATAAACAGCAAAGAAAGACGTCGATTCCACTTATATTTCTTTTCTCGCTCTTTTTCTATATTTCTATATACCAGTACGCATATATGTGTTCATTAATATATTATAGAAACACTGTTGTAATTATCCGAAGCACGTTGCTTTGTAGATATGGTTGTGCATACCTATACGTATTAAAGTATTTGTTAGGTTGTTTATATAAATTAATTTTTCAATAATATATTGCAAAAAATAAATTATAATTCTTTATTAAAATGTAAATTTTTTCTAACATTTATTAAATAAAGAAAACTAGTTTAATTTTTATTATCAATTTATTTAATTAACCATTATACTATATTATAAATTAATTTCTTATGTAGTCTATTTTAAGTCCTTTGAAATGAATAATCTCATACATTAGAATCAAATATAATTATTAACCAATGATCGGTATTCATTGCTTTAAGTTTTCACTTATGTTGGCCAGTTCCGCGACTGGGTATTTTTTTTTGTGTGTGTTTTCGGACAACAAATGACATGCGATGACTTTGTACTTATCAGCCCACCCTTCTACTCCACCAAATTAACTTATACGAATTTAAAAAGAATGACTAAACTTGTCCTTAAATAAATTTGTTTTTTTTATTATTATTTTATTAAAGAAAACCCATAATATAATGTTTTCATTAATCCGCAAACTGAATTCCAATAAGCGTTTCAGCAGTGAGTAAAACGCTAGAAACAGAACACTAATAATGTTAGGAACTATATTCACGGGAATAAGCAAAAATTAGTTTTTAATTTGTTTATTTAAAAAAATTTCGTTTAATTTTTGAACAGACATTTTATGACTGTTTTTGCAAAGATATTACGTTAATAATTAATAAAATCTCTACTAAAATAATTTTTATTTAACTATTACTGACATTACTTTGTATTTCATAAAGATTACAATTATTTTTTGTTTAAGAAGAAATAACGACGGATATATAAGTTACATTATTGTTTATATGTGAAGTAAATATAGTTAGGGCACTCGAATTCATTGGTATTATTGGTGTTTATATTTTTCAAAACCAAACTAATTTTTTAATTATAGAATTTAACAAAAAAAATATTGATTGTTTCATCAAAAGACTGTGTATTTATTGAAAATAAAAATTTATTTAACCTTTTTTCCATTTTTTTTTTTTTTTTTTTTTTTTTTTTTTTTATTAAAATGTTTGTAAACTTATTTAAATATCTGTTTAATTGCTGACAGGAACGATAAACGGCAACAGCCGAATCCATGGAAGTGAGGGCGTTGGGTGTTAGTGTACGATGAAGACGGATGCCTATACGCGTAGTAACTGGAGGCGAGCTTTAATTAAGCTGGTTATAATGATTTATGACCTCGTAAATATGCAACTAACTTCTCTTTAACGAGCTTTAATAAATTGAATCCATCCCGGTTTGGTCGATACAGACATTAACCCTCTAACATTGGATTTGCACTTTCCATATAATAATTTTCATAATAATAATTCCTGTAAAGGTTTCGTTTTAATGGGAGAACAATATTATTTATTTGTATATGTAACTTTATTAGTGCTACGTTGAATGTTATAGGTTGTTCATAAATTTAGTTGTGTTATTAGCCATTAATATTGTTGTTATTACACGTTAATTTAAAATTATTTAACCATATCTGATTTAAATTCTAACTGGTTGTACATTACACTTAATGACATAATTTTTAAAAAAGTTAATTAAAATTTAAATTTTAACATTTAAAAACAAAAAAACTGTTAAAATAATAATTTTGTCTTAACTCTAATCATTTACAACTCTACATTATGATTTATTTTAATGTATTTTCGGTACCATATTTTATTTATATCATAGTAATAATTTTCAGTCCATGTTAATTATTTACTGTTATTTACAAAGTAGAGATATTTCTTTTAATGTTTTATTTTATTTTACCAATTTTATTTTTTACCAATAATAATTAAATGCAGCAATTATTGCAAAGAAAATTTCAAGGTTAATACTGCACGTGACTGTGATTATCATTTTCGAAATTTACCTTCCCGTAGAACGTCGAAATCGAAAATTTAAAACAAAACTTTACGTAATGTAATTAATATATCATAAAATCTTGAGATGTACTGTTAGGAATTTATTTGTAAACAAATTCTTAACATAAAAAATAGATTATTTAAATTTTATTTTAATGGTATTTCAAAACTAGATTACGTATTTACTCTGAGGAAAAAGATGTATGGTTTTTTATTAAAGAGGGTATAGTTTGACTCTTCTGTATCCTATCATTTTATTATAATCGACTTTATTATTATGTGAAAATAATTTTTTTCAATAATTAAAAAAACAACATTGTACACAGATAGTTAATTGAAATTCTAAAGAAATTTTTAAGTAATGAAGTAAATAAATTAGCATGGGGGGTTACATGGATAAAGGAAGAAACAATAATAGAAGTATATAATGTGTTAAGACAAAGACTACACGGGGGGGGGGGGTCTACCAATAATGTTACATATGATTTCGAAGGTTCACAAAATCTAGTAGTTATAGGAACATGTGATAGGCAACCATTAGTATTAAAAACATTAAAAAAGGAGGAAACAGGTCCAACATTTCACCTAACAGAAAACAAACTATTCTGTAATGATATGGACACAATAACAAAAGAGAAACTAGAACAAAGAAAATAATATAAAAAAGTAATGGTAAAATTATATAATTAATAGTTATATTATAAAACGTAATAGTTTTTCCTTCAAAGTTAAAACATTGTACGATTGATTACTTTATTAAATTAATTTTTAGAAAAGAGATTAAATTATTGCTTCCCCAAAAAATGCTCTAATATACTGTTATGCTATGACATCACAAGTGAGCGATAGAATTAAATAAATGAATAATATTTAAATTGAAAAAAAGTAACTCGGTCTGGCTGCGTCTCGAACTCGATCGTCCGGTTGACTCGGTACATGGTGCAGTAAGCCTCGCGGCTACACCAATCTGCCGACCTTAACAAACGAAATTTGTTCTTTGTAATCTTTGAAATTGAAATGAATTGAACTGAAACTTTGTAACTGAAATTTTGTATGTCGTGAAATTACATTAATTTAGTTAGTACCGACCATCGCCGCTAGTATCCGCCACACCCACGTGAATTAAATACGGTATGCGTGAGCGCTTTTTAGTTAGCATCATTGAATTAAATAAACGAAAAAATATTATATTTAAATAAAATGATGAATATTTTAAATTATGTTGTGTATGCAAGCCGTATGTCAAAAACCTCCCATGAACAGTTTGAACAGGTTGAACAGTTTTGTCAGCTTTTTTTATTTAATTTTCAGTTAATTATTATGAATTCCACTTTAAGCAAAGAATATAAAGTTGGTTGATGCATTTTTTCTTTACACTCAACCGTAAATCACGTTTATACTTTTCGTAGTTTTTTCTTCTTTTATGTCAGTAACTTTTAAGACTCTCCTTAATGACCTTTTTATTGAATTTTTCTTCCACTACTTGTTTTTTATTTGTAGCTTCTCTTCATAGAAAATCCTTTTTTTTGAGAATTCTTTCTTAATTCATGATTTTGTATGTCAAGAATTTCTATCCCTATTCTTTTTTTTAATATTTTCATAACATTCATTTTTAGTTTCTTTGCTTTGATAAAAGAATAGTTGTTTCTTAGAAATTCAATCATCAGTTATCCTTAAAATATGGCGTATGAAAGCGTTTTTCATTTCATGAATTGTTTTTGTCGTTTTTTTAGACATCTGGATAGCATTTTATGATGGAGAGATTTATTTGTTTGAAGTGTGTAATTCAAATATTTCCATAAAATTTTTTTTACGTTTTTGGATTTCTTCTTAAAGACCTATAAGTTGACCATGGTCAAACATTATATAGCGTATAATGCTTCTGAACGAATCGCCGTATTCATATGCCATAATTTTTCCTCTGTAGATATATTTTTTATTAATTAAACTGTTTTTTTTTCGAAGACAACTCTAAAGACGTAAAGAACACATTTTCAGAGTTACACTACGTTTTCAGATTCTTTCCGTCTCATACACACATGCACATGCACACACGCTCGTACGCACAAACATATCATTTCAGCCGTTACAGATCTACTGCAGAATAAAGACCTCTTTAGCATGATTCAAAGTAATACGGTCTTGTGCCACCTTCTGCCAATTTTGTCCAATGTACTTGATAATATCAATTCAACGTGTCTTAGTTTTTTTCGTGAGCATTTCCAGTGGTGTTCAGCGAAATGCTAATTTCGTTTATCTACCATCAGTTCTTGTTGCTACTGGCCCGTCCAGTACCATTTTAGTTCTTCAAATTTCATGATGATTATCCACTCACACGTCCATTCACAGGTCTTTTCCTTCCGTTTATTTGTGCTACAAATAAATAATTCCCGTTATTTCTGCTATACGCAACTTGAACGGTTAATGTCCAAGTTTTGCTTCCATAGGTAAAGATTGGCATTGATGCATTGATGCATTGAGCTTTCCTTTTAAGGAAAATGGGAATTTGTTCGTGAAAACGCTGTTGTCTCCCAAATCCCTGCCACCCAAGCTTTACTTTTCGATCAGCTTCTTTAATTGTATCACCCTCAGTTGATATCCTTCGGCCAAAATATATGTAATGATCTAGTTTTTTCTTTAGAGACAAAAATATTTCTTTTTTTTTTCGGCAAACTTGTTGAACATGACTTAACTGTTTTTAAGGTTCATTCTCAGACAATAGGTTTGCCAGCCACCTGCAGTTCCTGTGCGTCTTTATAGTTCTTCTAGTTGTTATGAGAACTATATTACGTAATATATGTTCTACATCGAATCTTAGGTGGTTTAGATATGCACCATCCATTCATATGCTCTCGTCTTCCCTTTCCAGCTTTTAAAATACCTACTCAAGGCAGGCTGAGAAGAGCATGGGTGGTATAGTGTTACCTTGTCGTACACCTATTTTTGTATATTTATCTCTATTTTATCTTTGTTGATAGTTTTTGCTTCTTCGTATATAGATTATAGCAAGGTTTTGTGGACTATTTTTACACCCTTGTTTTATGTTTTTTTTTTTTCTTTCTTTTTAGTCGTTTCTTTTTTTCGTTTCTACTGAATCCCTTTTCGTGGCCAATTAAGCCATACATAGGGGCATGGTATACTCGTTGTGTCTCTATGAGTAGCTGAACAACTTAATACACCAACATTTTTTTTTTTCGATTTATTAAACAAACAAAATTTATTTAACAGTATATATTTTGTTAAGTAGTATTATTTATATAAAGGTAAAAACGAGATGTGTACCAGTGGGCGAATCGTGGCGAGGTGTAGGGCCAGGGAGGCAGCCCAATTGCTGAGGATACCTTGGTCCGGGGCACATGTAAGAATGACCTGGGTCGGAGTACTTCCGAGAACCCCTCGAGTGTTCAGAGGGCCGCGCACGGGGGAGAGGGGCCGGGTGTGTGCAACGCGCATCCGACTTTCGGTAAGGATAGGTGTTAGGGACGGAATGGGTGGCTCCTCTGAGGAGGGACATTTCGTTTCTCCACAAGCGGAGGGTCGGGTGCCTTGACGAATCAGGGAAGACCCCCGATAGGGGGGTTCTTAAGAGACTCCAAGACAGGGAGGAAGCAGGGTAATCTGCTGCCACGACACTCCGCGGCGATTGAGTTATGCCTAACGGCGGGTCCAGTTGCCCGGCAGTGTGAAAAAAAAGAAGTATTATTTACATAAATATTAAAAGAAAACCAACTTAAAACTATAGAAAGGAATGAAACCACAAACTTTTTTCGAGGTAAAAATAATATTAAAGGAAAAACTTTTCATTAGCATTATTTTAATTTTATTATTTAATGATAAGATGGAATTAATCATATATCATTTCTTTAATTATTGAAAAACATATTTTCATAATTAAAGGAGAAAGTGTTACATCTAAAAACTGGTAATAAGCGCACCACTCTTAAAGACAGTTCATGTGATCGGTCACCAATGATATTTAAAAAATTCCTAATATCTGGTTCGCTGTGACCTTTTGTATCCTTTTCCCTTAGATTTCTCTTATTTCAGTAGTCTGTAATTTTTTTTTTTAATTTATTCGCTTTTGTGTGAAATTAAACTAATTAAACATATTACTTCCCTTATATAATTATTTTTAGTTTATGTAATTATTTTAAAATTTAATATAATTATTAGAATTTAGTTAAACTATTTTAAATGTTCACTTTTCTCATAGGATTAAATAAGGTTTTGGTTTTTTTTAGTCAATTTAACAATCGTCATTAGCAACTAATCAAGATTTCACTAAACTATCGATATATAATTATTAAAAAAAAAAAAACTATAAACGTAAAAACTGATCAATTTTTAAATTTTAATAGTGTTCAACGAGAATTTAAGTCAAAACATTTCCTTAACATAAAAAAAAAAATAGATTTTAACTCACAAATTTATCTCTGTCACACATTTTATCACAGTATAAACATGTGAGCACGATTCATTGTACTTGTACGTGACAGTACTTTCTTGTTTATATGATTTATGTGGGTGCGAGTGTGTTTGTGTGTGATTTTTTTTTTTGAATATGCGTTCATGTTTGTATGTAAATATAATAAAATTCTTGAGAGTAATGAAGTACCTGATCGTTTTTTTAAGTCCATAAAACTCTTTTGAATTACATAACAGTCCTAAAAATAGAAAAAAGAAACCTCAATTTTAGATTTAATATTTCGTTAATTTTTACTCTTAACAGACATTTTTATTTAAAATTTTATTTATATTACAACGAGAAAAATAATAACCAATATACCATTGTCAATGTGCAGAGACAATTCATCTGCTGTGTACGTGACAAAAGAAATACACAAGCGGCTCACTATATCCATTCTCCCAACAAGGGAAATACTTCATGAACGAAGTAAATGGAGTTGACTTGTGGAAAATTACAATCAATTTCAGTAGTTGTCTAAAATGTTTTATGAACTAATGAAATAATAAGGGAAAATCTGCAAAAGATATTATTGAATTCAGTGGATCTTAAAAATAATTTCAAAAATAATAAAAGCAGACATTTTGTTTATTGTTACAATCTATGTTTTATAGTAAATAAAAAAAAAAATTGTTTTTTTTTTAAATATTAAAATAAGTTGTTAATGAAATTTTAAAATTAACGTAATTCTAATAGCCAAAAAGGTATTAAAAATTATATTAATCATATTTAGTTTTATAAATTATTTTTATACGTAGTACACGTATAAAAAAATTCGTTTGAGTAATATTTTTATTAGTTTCAACTACCGATTTAGATATGTCAACGTTATTTCAGTATCAACTCAACCTTTAACTGTTAAAAAAAAATTCATTTCATTTGATGTACTAGGTAGAATACTTGATTCTACATTAGATGCTCTCAAGTTCACTTTTTTTTTTGAAAAGCGCCCAACATTTTTCATTTGTGATTACATGCCCTTCATAATACTCTATAAAATATTTTTTTTTAATTCTTAATAATAAAACGTTAAGAAAATCAATGTATATATAATTTCCATTTATTTAGTATCAAATTTAATGATTGTAAGTAAAAACGATTCCTGAGATAAGAAAACTAGGCACTAGAGAATAAACATACACAAGTACATAAATTGATACTTATCTGATAAAATTTTCTGCGTGAAACAGCATTTATAATCATTTAGTGTTGTTTATTTTTTCATAGGGAATGTAGAAACGTATCTATTACAAAAACAGTATTTTATTCTTTATTTTATTTTTGGCCACTCTAATCTAATCATAGATAAATAAATAGTTACCATTCTGGTAATTCGATATACTTTTTTAAAATTTAAATTAAAACGAGCAAAAAATAATAATAGGCAAACGTTTTACTCATTTCTAAAACAATTCGAGAAAAATTATAATAATTAAATGAATATAATAATTAAAACAATGGACATAAATGATTTTGACAGCGAAAAAATGTAGCCGTCAATAAAAATGTTTCACCTCTTCCCTTTTTTCACTCTCGATTTTTTAACTCTTACACTATAAATTCATAAATAAAGCCTGAAAGGTTCTGTTTGTATGACTATATTTATTTATTAATGTATGCCAGTGTATATAAGTATAACGCCTAATTTGATGTAGAGAAATTCTGGGACCACTTAAAATCTTTGAAAGTTGTTATAATTATTTGTATTTATATTTTGTCTTTAGTCATTTGTCTGGTTTGATGTAGCTCTCAAAGATTCCTATCTACTGTCAGTCGTTTCATTTGGGTATACCTCCTACAACCTATATCCCTAACAATTTGTTTTACATATTCCATGCGTTGCCCTGCCTGCACAGTTTTTCCCATCTACCTGTCCCTCCAATATCAAAGTGACTATTCCAGGATGCCTTAATGTGTCCTATAAGTCTGTCTCTTCTTTTAACTATATTTTTCCAAATACTTCTTTTTTAATAGATTTCCTGCAATACCTCTTCATTTGTAACTTTATACACCCATCTGTTTTTTAACATTCTCCTATAACACACCACATTTCAAAATCTTTTAATCTTTTCTTCTCAGGTACTCCGATCGTCCAAGTTTCACTTCCATATAAAGATACGCTCCAAACATATACTTTCAGAAATGTTTTTCTGTCGTCTAAATTAATTTTTGATGTAAGAAAATTTTATTTCTGACTGAAAGCTCGTTTTGCCTGTGCTATTCAGCATTTTATATCGCTCCTGCTTCGTCTACCTTTACTAATTGTAGATACAGAAATATATTAATATTTAATTTTCTGATCAAATACGGTATTAGGGAATTACGGGATAGTTGGGATGCCATATCATGAGGATGCTTGATTTTTTAAAACATTCACTTCTTCCTAATAAAAAATAAAAAAGATATCCTAATTTTTCTTTCATTATGATTGAAACACTTCTTCAGTCATGAAAAATAAAATAAATAGAGTTAGTTTAAGGAAAGTTTAACGTAAGAAACTTTAGAGAAGGCATAAAAATTATTTTTAAAAATAAATTAGCTTACCTAAAAAACAGTCGAAAAAATTCATCAACTTTATTGGTGGCTGTTTATTTTAATTGAAGTTCTTCTGATTGAGGTAATTCTTGAATAATCCTTGAACTTTCTAAATAAATGCCAGAATATTTCCCTTTCTTTATCTAAGGAACCAATTAACAGGTGTTACCTTAATATGATCCGGAGTATCACATCTACCTATTTCTTACGTGATCTATATAATGTAAAATACTGAATTTATTATTTTTAGTTGAATAACTATTGCTAAAATAATTAAGAAATATTAAACAAATTAAAATTTTAATAAGTTTTAAATATAATTTGTTAACTGTATTTCTTAAAACACATGTTTTATTAATTTTTTTTTCATGCAGTCTTAAGAAGCCGACTTGAAATTTAAATTAGCTAAGATAGTTGAAATGGAAAAGAATTCTCTCCATCCGGGGAACAAATTCAATTACTTTTCTCATTCGTTTTAGTAGATTCAACAATGAAAATTACCCTTTGCGCACTACGGATGAAAAATAAAAGGAAAAACTGAAATGAAATCAGGCATAATATACGTGTCCGTTAATACAAAGTTTCATTATCAGTTTTCCAATTTCGTCGAGGATTAAATTAACTCGTGCGGACTTTGGTAATTATTCTACCCTTCTTCTGATTTATATTTTATTACATTTTTCCCCTTTTTCTTTTCTTTTTTTTATGTTGTCGTCGTTGGAAATAAGTAGAGGTAGGAGAAATGCAATTATAATCCGCGCGACTATAGCGTTATGTCATTAGAAGTTTTTACTTTGCGCACCATAATATAATGCTAACGCAACGAGATTAATTTTGTAATAGTAATAAAAACAGGTTGATTACAAGCAGTCTTTATTTTTTTCTTTCTTACGCAAAATGAAGATGAAGAAATGGAATAAATAAATAAAAAAATACACCCTTCAAATTACTAATAAAAAAAACGTACATTTCATTACAATGAATGGTAAAATAATTTTTATTACACAATTTAAATGCCCAATTTAATTTATTCTTTCAAAAGTTTAATTTAAATTATTGACCTAAGAAAGAAGTGATTTAAAGAAAAAAAAAACTATAACTCGATTTTATGTCGATTAGACATTTTATTTTTTTTTTATATTTTCTTGATAGTTTGTGTAATTATCAACCAATTGAATAATTATTTATTAATCCTATAACATTTATAAATAAAACCAATGTGTTAATATTTTTCCAATTAAAAAACTTTTTTCTTTTTTTTTAAAAATATTTGTGGATGATCATAAATGTATTCAATATTTTCATATCGCATTCATACATAACATTGTCATCCAACCTCTGAAGTAATACCTTACGGTGATTCAGGAGGTTAAACAGAAAAAGAGAGAATATTTTTATATCGATATACATGTCAAAAATTTGTAGGGGTTTTTTTAAAATTATTATTTTAAACCTACAGAAAAATTTACGAGAACAGTTTTTGAAAAAAAAATGAAGTAAATATTTTAACTGTTCGACTTTCTCATATTAGTCAATGTAAAAAAGAAACTGATTTATGATATAATAATTCTTTTTTTTAATTAGTAATTATTTATTTCAATAACTATTTAAGTTCTGTGATCCAATTATCGTTTATAACTTCGGTAACGTAGTGCAAAATAAATTTGGGTTCGATATTCTGAATGAGAGTTTTGATTAAAATGATTTATTAAAACAAAATATACTTTTATATATATATATTGTGATTTACTGAGTACACAAACTAATTATTTAATTATATAAATCAGCGTTTTATTTATTTATT
>JAAAKQ030049710.1:23834-35328 GCA_010016005.3 Zanna intricata | reverse complement strand
ATATATATATATATATATATATATATATATATATAGCCTATGACACTCCAGGTAATGTAAGGAATCCAACACGTGGTCATACATCTAAATCAGTTCAGTGGTTTAGCTGCTACGGTGGAACAAACGTAAATACATACATATATAAACAATAATAATTACACTCCTTTTTGGGCAGTTGTATAAAAACAATAGTTACAAGAATAAAATTGATTATTTTGATCTATCAAATGACAGATTTTAAAAAAATTTATCAGGTGAATGAGTAGTTTTTGAATAACTCACATCTCAATGGTTCATTCTGAACGTTTTGGAAACCTCATATCTCATGTGAGATGCAAGTTTTTCAAAAACGACTCATTCATCTGATAATTTTTTTAAATGTTTTTGTATATATGTATAAACATATTTATACAACCTATGACACTTCCGGTAAGTGTAAAGATTCCAACATGGTGTCATACAGTTAAATCGGTTCAGCTTGAGCTGCTGTGGTGGAACAAACAAACATACATACTCAAAATATATTACACTCCTTTTTGAACAGTCATGTAAATAAAAGAAAGGGATTATTGGTTATTAATATTTAGCAATAAAACTGTGGCACAAAGTGGACCAACAGTGGTGCATCGGGTGGCTGCACATGACTCTCTCTCGCTAGAAGCAGTATGTTTAAATTAATTTACAGATTATTTAATTTTCAAGTGTAGATTATTTTAATTTTTATTTTATAGTTGTATTTTTATTTATTTATTGATAAAAGAAAGGGATTATTATTAATTAATATTTAACAGTAAAAAGAACATGCTTGCATGATCGAACATACTGCCCGTCAAAAATTAAAAATTAATTTTTTTCCTTAGATGTTTATAAACAATAAATAACAAGAGTAATAATAATTATAAAATAAATTAATAAATTTTACTACCGTAATTCATTCATTCAATATCATAGCAGAATTTAAAACAACTATTTTCAACACAAATAAATAGATATTGAAAAATACTATTGATTATCGATTTAGAATCGTATACATGATTTTTTTTTTGTGGCCTTTTGGTTACAATTAAACATACATACATACATATATATATATATATATATATATATGTATGTATGTATACATATTTATACAGTCTCTGACACTCTCTGTAACATAGGGATTCCAATGCAGGGTTCATACATCTAAATCAGTTTGGCCATGCTGCTGCAGTGGAAAAAAACATACATATATACATACCCAAACAACAGTGAACTTTTTTTGGGCAGTTTGTATAAAAATATTCCTTTCACTTAAAACCTCCTAATACATAGAAACATATTGAAACATACTGAAGTCTTCAGAAAATCAGAATGATTTCACAGATATTAATGAATAAATTGGTTAAAAATCAACATTGGAAACCTAGGCTAGTATTGTAATTCTTCTTGTAATATAGAAAGAAAATAAAAGCATGGAAAATACTATTTATATTCTGCATATTTTTAACTTGATATTCTGTAATTTTTAATGTCAGTATATTTTTAATTTTAACCTTTTCAGCTGGTGGTAAAAGAAGAGTGGATAGCTATTTCGATATTAAGACTGATTGAGCTTGAAAAATGTGTAGTCGAAGGAGCTGGTGCTGCCGGTCTAGCTGCTATACTTGCTGGACAATTACATGATTTTAAAGGAAAAAGGTAAGTGACTCCAAGCTATTGTTGTTTTTCTAATGAAGTAAAATAATATACTAATATTCCATTTCTGCTTTCATTTTCTTAAATAATTCATTTTTAAAATATGAAATTTTTAATGTTTTTACTTCCTCTAAAACATGGATTATCTCCTTCTATGTTTTTTTTAATTGTAAATTTTTGCAGTTTAGGAAAATTTAGAAATTCTGGAGTAAGGGAGATGAGAAATATTTACTCTGAAATTTCCAATTGATCACAGTAAATAAAAATATAATTACATTACATAAGAAATAAAGACGTAACAACACATACAAATAAAGAAGTAAGTCCACATTTAAAAAACACAAAATTACAGAACGACACATTCAGACAAAAACTCAAAAAATGTGAAGGATTCCAAAAGAAAAAAACAAGATAAGAAATGACCCTGCAGAGGAAGAAAACTCATGAAAAACTTATTTAAGTTTAAGGAAGAAACCTTATTTCAAAATTTTAATTCAGAATACCTCATTAAAATAATATAAAGAGAATTCTATGATTTACCAACTAACCGAAAATTAAAAAGGAACTGTTGGAACATAACAAAATTGAGTTATTTTAACCCATCACACATCAAAAGCCCAGAGAAAATTTAAACGTTTCCTATAATAAAAAAAAGGAAAAAATTCCAACTGTCTGGTAGTTCAATAGCTAAGAGAAACATGCATGACAGTTCTGTTGATTCCAGCTAGTTTGGAATTCCTTTCTACTCCCCCCTATTTAGTTCAATGTTTAAAGGTTGTTAACTAAAATAATTTTGCTGATTTTTTTTAATGATTACCTGAGGAAATAACTGTGCCAAAATTTAGCTTCTTAAATGTTTGAAATACGAATTCACTATAAGGTATTGAGCACTTTCCCATTTATATATAAAAACTGATAGTTGGATCTAAGAAAGTGTTAAAATATGTAAAAATCATGCGCGCACACACACACACACACACACACACGCAAGAGAAGATTAAGTGAAGTTTTAAAAATTGTAAGCAGTTTTTTGGAAAATGAAAACTGAAAATGCAGTTAAATATATTCAGAAAATTTGAATGAGAACTTTAATTAAAGAATAATTCTGACTAGCACTTCTTCAGTTTTAAGCAATCATCTGTCTGCAAATGTTTGTGTGATAATAACATTAAGCAAACATCTGTGTGTAAGTCAGATTTAGTTTTAATTATTATTATTAGTTCATGAACTAATTACTTGTGAAAACTAATTCAAATTAATTGTCAATTATTACTTTAGGTGTGCGCACACACACACACGAGTTTGTTACTCAAATTAACTTCAGCAATATACATGATATGAATGTTTCTGTGTTAGTTACTTATAAATACAAAAGAAAAGATCTAAATAAAGCTAAAATATCAACGTAATCTTATTCCTACAAGTTGTGCTTAAAAGGATGTTATATATTTAAACATTTCTTTTTAGCCCAAATAACTATGCATAAGCAGGAAGCTGTGATATTTCTTTTACATTTTATGTTTTAACAGATTTTTTATCCTTAAAAAAGAGAATAACACCCTATTGTAATGTAGTGATTTTAATGAATTTAAGATACCATCTCTTTTTCAGAGTTGTTATTCCCCTATGTGGTGGTAATATAGACACTACTATATTAGGCCGTTGTATAGATAGAGGATTAGCTGCTGATGGTCGTCTTTTAAAATTTTCAGTCATGATTAGTGATAGACCAGGTGGAATCTCTGAATTATGTAAACTTCTTGCAGACCTGGGTGTTTCCATAAAGGATATCCTTCATGAACGTGCTTGGATTACTTCTGATGTCTTCAGCGTTAAGGTACAGTTATTTAATTTATTTTGTTATAAGGATAATTTTACAAATAAAAAAAACTAATTGATATTTCAAATATCATACTACATCAGTTAAAGAACATCTTTTTTTTTTAAATATGCTTAATTTCATGAATTTTTCAAGAATTTATGATATTTCTGATTTCTGCTAGTTTGACTTATCAGTAGACTGATTTCTGCTTACTCAATTTCTGACTTTTTGATTTCTACTACTTTGACTTATCAGTGGATTTTGATTCTTTTGTATATATTGGAAATTAAAAGGTAAGAAATAAGGATACAGTGTTAATGGCTAAATCCATATTTACAAAACCAATTCCCTAGAATACTGAAGTTAAACAGTGTTCAGCTTTACCACTATATCTATTGCACTATAAATATATTGACCTCATCAATTGCTACTACTTAAAAAAGTGACAGAAAACTGCTAGATTGTTATCACTTTTAAACACCACAAGACTGGTTATCATTGTATTCATGCTTAAATTCACTTTTCCCTAAATCAGATTTACTTTTGTGATCAAAGATTAAGTAACAGAAAAACAAAGACCAAAAAGCTGAAATCAGAAATAAAAACATCATCTTAATAAATGAATGCTGAATTTAAAAAGTAATTAAGAATTACAGCAGAATTATGATTTATGAAGTTATACAACGTCCATAATTAAAAATTAGATTTCTATTTAAACAATTGAAGAATATAGATAAATCTGTTGTCATATGACAAGTAAAAATAAAACTGTTAATGTTTAATAAATAAAGAATAATGAAAAGATTACTTTTAATTTGAGATTCCTCACAGTACAATACAGATCCAATTATATGAAAGCTGTTCAATACTGTACTATCTTGAAGGATGTAGTCCTCTCTCCATTCAGTTATGCATTGAGAGCATGGTAAAATCGCTAAATGAAATGAAACACTTGTTTAGAAAAATATATAAATGTGGATTCTGGTGAAGTAGGTTAGTTATTTTGTATTTTACTATTTTTTTTTGTTTGCGTATACTGAAATATTTAGACTATATATATATATATATATATATATACACATTTAAAAAAAAAATTATATTAATATAAACAATCTTGTACAGAATATTGAGATAAGACATACATATCTTATCTTAATTTTATCATGAAAGTACTTTTGCAGGATCCCACAGCCTCAGTCATGATTGAAATGTTTAATTAGACTGCGTATTAAAAATGAAAATAGTAAAATAATAAAAATTATATGCTTATTTATAATCTTGCAATTTTTATAAGCTAGTCTCCCACAAACATACTGACACAGATAGAATTTATTATGTGAATGATGACTCGCATAATAAATTAGCATGCAATTTTCATTATTTTAGTATTTTTCATTATTAATATGCAGTTTAATTAAATATTTCAATAGTGACTGAGGATACAGGATCCAGCAAAAGTACTTTCATGATAAAATTAAGGAACGATATGTATGTCTTATCTCAATATTCTGTTCTGGTTGTTTTGTATTAACAGAATTTAAAATATAATTTAACCGTACACAGGAATAAGATAAATCTTAAAAAGATTAGTTTCAGTAAAATAGATAAGTAAAAATACATAGGTTATAAATTTACTTATTTACATGCACTATATTAATAATTTTTTTATCATTTTTATAGGTAAAAGTTGTATGTGAAACAAGAGATATGGACCATACCAATGAACTTAAATCACTTCTTAACAAGAATTATAAGGCAGTTTCTTTTGGAGACATACCGCACTTTCCAGTTTTAGGAAATGAGTTTGATGAGCTGGATATGTAAATTATTATAAAATCTGCTTAAATATATTTAACTGAAAAGTATTTATCATTTAGTTATTCTGAATTATTCTTCTGTATTAATTCATTATGACTGAGCTTAAAAGAATTAATAAATGATTCGCAAAATGTTTAAACGGTTTGTAAATTGTTTTAGTTTTCCCCTTTCAAACATCATGATAAAACATCACAATTAAAATTAAAAAATTC
Source organism: Zanna intricata (assembly GCA_010016005.3). Lineage (NCBI taxonomy): Eukaryota > Metazoa > Arthropoda > Insecta > Hemiptera > Fulgoridae > Zanna > Zanna intricata. The sequence goes on along the minus strand of JAAAKQ030049710.1, from coordinate 29,802 downwards.
TGGAAATCTTTTTTTTAAATTTACATTTATCTGTGGCAATTATAACATCTATTTTTATCTGCTTGTAAAGGTAAATTTCTAAAATATAAATAGATCTTATTTGTCAAATATCTGTTGCTACACATATATATCATATGTGTTATGGTACTTACAACATATCTGATGATGCTCAAAATTAAAAAAAGGATTATTTTCTAATTTTAACTTCAAGAGTAAATACAGATTTTTAAAAGATTAAATCTATGACAAATTTAAAATTGATTATACGTTTGAAATCAACACAACAGTAAAAACAATCTGTATTTAATTTTATAAATTAAAATAATTATTTTTTTATCAATATTGTATTGAAGATACAGCACTTTATTTCTAAAAATTTTAGAGTTTTGTCAAATTAACAAGCACTCTTTTTTTAATTCAGTACTCCTTAACAAACCCAGCTCTAATGAGAATGTCACCTTCTGTTGCTGATAAAGTTAAAGGCAATTGGACATGGTACCAACTGTAATCATCTCCTTACATAGGTTGGTTGAGGAATTTCATAGTTCTATAATCTTACCCTAACCCTATGGTTCTCTATGAAGTAGTCTTAAGAGAAAAATATTTAATCATCGGTGAGGTAAAAGGTGTAAGGTCCATCTGGAAAAAAGTCTAAAAACACCTCTGATGAGAGTAATTGGGTTCAGCATCAATGGTGATTTGGTCATTGTTAAATTGAAATCGATTTTAAACATGTAATTTTTCATACTTCCTCCAAAATATAATACTGATAATTATTCTTGCACAAAAATCACTTCAGATGTATGTTTATATATTGAACTTTTACATCAAAAATATTTTAAATAATAAGTTTAATGTAAATAAAACAAGAGTTAACAAGGTGAAACAGAATTACTAATTTTTTTTTTTTTATTGAGGTAAGGCATCATTTTTTACTGTTCAGTACACAGCTTCTATGTATAATATGCAAACAGTGAACATAATTTATTTTATCTATAATATATACGTACAGTATATCTGAAAAGTCTTCTTTCCTGCAATTAAAATGTTGCTTCTGTTTTGAAAGTCGCACAATATTCAGTACCTAAAATAATAATTTTTTGTACCACGGTTAACATCGCTACATTCAAGCTCATACAGGGTCTTTTTTCAGTCACAAAGCTGTGGTTTATGTGAATGTATGTGGTTATGATGTTGAGGAGCAGTTGATGACATGTTTTGGATAAACAAATGTTGATAAATAGAGCAAGAATCCCACAAGTTATAAATAATTTCATGAATGCTTTAACAAGGATCAGTAAAGCGACAAGGATTTGTGAAGCAACAAAGCTCAGTTGGGAGAATGTGCATTTGGTTACAGCAATGTTAAAGACAGGCTGTGTAATGGATGAAAGAAGATGCAAGTGCAAACATCTACTGCCTTTGCAGATTCAATTGTGCAGTCTCCAATAAATTTATTCATAAATGAGCAGCTGAATTTAAGATACCGTGGCTAAAATGCTGATAATAAAAAAGACTAGAATATGAAAGTATTTCAATCAATTTTGGTAAGCGAATTATTAAATGGAAACATGGAGCAGCGTATTTCAGTCTGCTGTGCTTTATTAGCATTATTTTCAACTAATGGTAACCCATACAAAAATGTTGTAGTCTAATGAATATGCAATTTATCACTTGTGTCAGCAAGACAAGGCTCCAGCTCATTTTGCTCCTCAAGCATGCAGTTTCCTGAATGAACAATTTCCTGGTTGCTGGATCGGCAGTGATTTGCATACATCACCAGACCTATTGAGACGACCACTGTGAAGCCCTGATCTTATCACACCTGACTCATTTTTGGGAATAATCAATGCCGATATCTCAATGTCAATATGCAACAAATGAAGAATTTTGTAACAGTGGTCAAGGAAAACATGGTCATTCATAGCTTTGTGCATTCAACATGATGGTATATGCACAGATCACTAGATAGATTGTAACTAAAAATGTATATAAACATTCAAAATATGTACTACATACACAATGTATTTCTGTCTAGGGGTATAGGAATTTCTCAGACTACTGTACATGACCAATACCTGGAAGGCTGGTCAGAGATCCCCAATATGATTATCAGTTATTATACAAGAGCTAACATCACTAGATTTTAACACTTCAGCCTGGTTTCAGACTGAAACGTTAAAAAGTTGAGATAAGTTTTTTTTTCTTAGAAGGATACATTATCATATAACAAAAACAGAAATACTAAATAATGCTTTGTAAATACCCCATCACATTATTATTATTATTAGTATTATTCAAAAATTACAGATATAATATTATGTATTCAGCAGCTATGATGTTCATTCTTCATCTGTGTCTGGTGTTTGTTATATTAGTTGTTCAAGGGTTCTGTTGGTGAAGATTAATTTTATGCCATTTTCTGAGTACTTACAAGTTATTTTGTGTTTATTAACACATTATTTATTAGTTATAATTGTAACATATTGTTATTTACAATTCACAATTCATTTACACACTACAATTTTACCAGTAAAATTGTATTTACACCATTTATGCTTATAGTAATCGGTAGTCAGTAGTGGGTAGTGGGTAGTGGTAGTGGTGGTAATCAGTAGTGGGTAATGGTAGTAGTATTGGTGGTGGTGGTGGTGGTCGGTAGCAGGTAGTGGTAGTAGGTAATGGGTGGTGGTGGTAGTGGTAGTAGTAATATCTAATTTTATTTTATTTTACCTTAAAAAATTGTGGATTTAATCAGAAAATAATACTACAAACTAACAAAAATTTAGAAGGAATAAAACTCTGCTAAAAAAATTTTACAAAATAATAGTTTTAAGACAGAAACCTTCCCTAACAATTTTGGTGTGTTAACATAAAATAAAAGAGTAAACTACCTTTGTTAAAAAAAAAATTTATCACTAAAATCATTTTATTGTTTCCTTTAAAATGTCATTAACAAAAATAAATAATATAACATTACAGTCAGTCTTAATGCATCAAATATTTTAAAACAAGTTAACTATGTAACCAGTTAAAAGCTGAAAAGCTTGTTTACTTATGTTAAATATACAGCAATTTTACAAGAATTATAGCCCGGCTTCTCAAAGTTTGTTTATCAATTCCCAGAAAGCTGATCTCTTCAACATCAAATATATAATACTAACATATATCATTAAGAGTTTATAAAAATGTTATCTTCAAAAAATTGTGCACTTCCTTCTAGAAGAAATAGCTTTTAGCAGTAAGATTAGTTGACAACTACTAGTAATTAGCACATCTCAACTGAAATTGGCAAAATTACTTGATTAAATAGTGTATATAAAACAGGTTATCTGCTAATTACAATATTCAGCAATAAATGCAGAAATATATCAAAAACTTTACTCAATTCATTTTTAACACCTTATAAATTCAGTGTCATCATAGCTTAAGCAGCAAGTTGTTAAAAAAAAAAAAAAGGTACTGTCTACACTCACATTGAGTGAGCTCAAACTACTTAGTGTTTGAGTCTGCTGATGTATTTCATACACTGCTAGCATAAATACTCTTCCGTTTTAAAAATATAGCGAATATGTTCCATTTTTTTTTTCAAAACTATAGTAAATTATTTATGTACTTCTTACATTCATAATCTCATAGAAATAAGTTTTTGGTAAATACAGAGTGTACGGACTAAAAGTATCCAAAAGTAACGGCTTATATTAAGAGAACCAATTAATATAATTGAATAATCTTTTTTAAAAACATAGCAACTCACCAGATTTTAATGTTAAGTTATTCAAGTTCAATGTGTGCACCTTTTGTAGCTCGGCAGATGTCTAGATGGCAATCTAACTCTTGCATGGTGCAGCATTATTAGACCAACAGCTTCAAAAACGCTCTGTTTTAAATTTTCCAAATTTCAAACTTTTCTTTGGTATATACAACTTTTAATAAATCCTCAACCAAAAATGCCCATAGGAGATATCTGGAGATCTAGGTGGCTGTGCAGCAGGAGCTCCACTTCCCAATCCAACATCCAGGGAAAGTGTTCTTCAAGAACATGTTAACATCTCGATGAAAGTTTGGTGAAGTGCCATCTTGTTGGAAACTGAAGCCTGAGGAATAACAATGCCTTATCAAGCAAGTCGATGTACATGTATCCTGTCAAAGTGGGCTCTGTGTAAAAAATGGGCTGATGATGGCATTTTTGTGCTGTCAAAAACAGACATTAATTTTCATTATATTACTTTCATTTTTGACTACTGCATGGTAGCACTCTGAATTTGACCGCTGTGTCTGCTAACTTTTCCTCACATATGAAAGGTGGCCTCATAACTAAATAACAATGTATGAAGATAATTATGATTGTTTTTGACATGGTGCATTACTTAGTTTGTATGCAAACTGGTATGGTAGGCAGCAATCATTTGGTTTGATGTGATAAAGTAGTTGTAACTTGTATGCTTGTAAGTGGAGCCACATGTGAACAATGCTATGAGCAGTGGAATGAGGAATTTACAGTTCATAATCATTGGCAGTGATCCAAAAATCTCACCACTAACTGAAACTTTTGGACGATTACCAGTTTGTGAAGCCAAGCTTCCAGTCTCTCTTAAAGTTGAATCTCACTGACCAAACAGACTTGGATGTAGCAGGATCAACATTCCATTCAGTTAATATACACTGTTGAACATGTGTAACTGATAGATTGTATTAACCAAACTAAGCACTGAATCTTCTGATGTGAGGTCCACATCATGATTGATTACTATCGAATTGTGAATTGGCTTACCTGGACAAGCATATTTCACTGACCATGTGGTATACAGAACAAATCTTGGAGATATTTCCTGTTGATTGAGCCTACGTTTAAGAGATTACGGCTGGTTTTCTAAATACAGTCTTATAGTACTTTTGGATACCTATAGTCCAGACACTTTGTATGCATGTACTTCCTTTAATTTGTTGTTTGAGGTAGCACTAACAGTAATCTTTACATTTTTTCTCGATAAATTCTACCCTTTTGTAATTATGGTTTTTTATTTGTTTAATATTTGAAGTTAGTTTTTGTTTTTTTGTTTTAAACAATAATGTCTTAAGATGTTACTTTATCTTTATTAGAAATTTTATATATTTTGAACAATGATATATATTTCTTTATGACCTAATGCACTCTGTACAGTACAACAAAAAAGTCAAATAAGCATAACTTTCTAAGATGTAGCCTTAAAAAACAAATTTGTAGCTTCAAGAATAAGTAAAATACATGAAGGTAAAGCATGGATTTAACAGTACTTATTTATAGAATAAGCTAAAAAACCACAGGATTAATGTGAAAAGCACAAAAACATACCTTCAGCTCAAAAGCGTTAAAACAATTCTATAAACTTTATATGGACTTTATTATTAAAGAATATTGTTCAACTTTTAGTAACAACACAAGTACAATCTTTAGATTTAAACATTTTATTTTTACTTTATAAATTTCATATTTGTTAATGAACTTCAAAATAATCTGCCAATTGAAGAAAATTCCTCATCACTGTTACCAGAGTAACATTTGTGGAGTTATGAGACATGTTTTCTGTTTATAAACAGACCAAATATTTTTCTATGATAATTTTTCTAGAGTCTTTTTTTATTTAAATATTGATGATATTAAATCGTACTTTCATACCTTTCTCTTACTTAGGTTCATAGTGATCAGCAGGTCTCTGACTTTAAGAAAGTTATATTTTATAAAATAGTTGCTAGAAGAGTCAACTTACTTAGAATGACTAGAAATAGCATAGCATGATTTATGATACTGCTTGTCACAAGATATTCAAACTTAGTCAGTTTCTTCTATGGTAACAACTTTTCTCTGAAACAATAAGTTTAAAATTAATAAAAACTATAGGTTTACATAAAACCAAGATTGCCTGGATTTTTAGTAGTTTTTATACTTATAAGTATATTTTGCACTTGACACACACACACACACACA
>JAAAKQ030049710.1:0-12457 GCA_010016005.3 Zanna intricata | reverse complement strand
TAACTTTAATTACTTACTGGAAAATGAATTATCCATTTAATTCCTCAGCTAGGACGCTCTCCTCGCTATCTTCAGTGTAGTAGTCACTACTATCACTGTCACTATTTAAAGAGATGATGAAATAATCTATCAGAGAATCTATTAACAATTCTTGGCTTCAATATTCACCTTCAACTTTTTTAAACTTTTCGAAGAAGGTTTCCAGTGTTCGTCGCTATTCGAATTTACTTTATCTTCATACAGTTTCTCACTTCTGACATCTTAAACGTTGTGTTGTTGCTAGCAGCATGTCGTTTTACCTCTGACCGTACTATCTCGAATGGATTTAAATCAAAATGGTAAGGTGGAACCCACAGAACTTGATATCCACTTGTTTCCAGTAATTCGTCAAATCGGTATCTTTTTCAATTACTTTTGTTCAACTTAATTAGTTCATACGATTATTTTAATCATTTGAGGCAGAAATAAGATATGATGTTTATTTAGCCAAAGAGTTACGTCTTTTTTCTTGCTTGATGACACTGGAATTTTTCCAGAAAGGGTATTACGATACGAAGCATCGTCAATAACTACTACCTACTCAGGAGGAAGGTTAGAAACTGATTTTTCTTCAGCCCATTTGAAATAATTTTTATTATTCATGTTATCATGGTAGTTGCCACTTTTTGATTTGGCTATCCAAGTTACCATTGCGTTTGGAGTAAAGCCCGTTTCACCTCCGGCGTGAATTATAATTAAGCGTTCACCTTTATTTATCCGTAAAATTTATTTATTTATTACCGTAAAAAAGCCCTGTACCGCTGTCAACAGTCTATGACTTTGCCATGAATCAAATTATAAAACATAGGAATCATCTAAGCACACGATCGCTCAGTTACATTTTTAAATCACTGACGCCTGCAAATGTCAAATCCTTTTTGGCCTAATATGATGTTTTTCAACTAAAGTTTTCCTTTCGTTGTCTGTTTTGCGCCATTTAAAACCTAGTTATTTCAAAATTCTTCTTAAACTAGTTTCACTGTCGTTAAAATTAATTTTAATTTTCAATTCTTTACAAAATTTTTTAGCTGTTGGCAGCCCCTATCTTAGAGTGAAATTCATTCACAGTTCGCCTAACCACACCTTTATCAAAATCATCTAATCCGGTAACCGGTTTAAAAGCTTTCTTTTTGGGGGTGATGAACGAACATTCAGGACTCTCGGATCGAAGTTCTATTTTTTATTTTCTTAGGCTTTGAACACGAGTCCTGGAAACGCCACAGGCAGCTGCAGTTTTCTCTTCATACTTCTGCACAATGATTAACTGCTTGTCATTTTTTTATTTAATTTTTTTACAGCTAAATATTCTTTCTTCATAAAATTATATTCGTTATTTACAATTTCGCGCGCCTGTCTTCGATTTTTTTTACTTTTCTCAACTGATTTAAATTCAGCCATAACTATTCGCACGTGAAAGAACTACTTTAAAAGAGTTTGAACCGTTAACAGCGACAAAAACATTTTACAAAATATCGTACCATACATTAATCGATTATATAACAAAATACAAACACGCCAAAAGAACCGTACAGAGAGGCAGAACTACAGAACTGAACGTTACGTACATAGAAAAGCAAAAGAGAAACAAAAATAAAATAAAAATAATTGTTTTGTATTTGAAACGTGATGTCAGGTTCTTAATACTGTAAACACAAAAATACATAGCTTCGTAATCAACAGTTACATCATGTTTATGCTACTAAGTGATGGCTAATCACGGTGAAGCAATGTTTTAGAGAACAATGTATAGCAGTAGCAGTGACCGGTGGGCTGATCATCCAAGCTCGACGTTACTTGGCGGCTACTGTACTTGGATGTAAAATTAAAATGTTATTTAGAAATTTACCAAAACTTTGATGAAACTAGTCATCAGAAAGAAGAGAAATTTCTTACATTCGTAAATTCCTATAATACAACATTGATTAAAGACTATCTTTCTTAGTATAACAACTCTAAGAAATATGAATTTTTTTTATGTGTTTGAAGTAACAGAGACAATTCGTTCTCTGAAGAATACTCTGAATTCTGATGAAAATTCAAGGTGATTTCAAAAACTCGCAACGCGAGAAATTTTTCAGCCGTAATTTTTATGTAACACTGATAAAACTTTAGAAGATTGTTTCTTATTGTTATTTCCAATCTCCAAGAAGAGTAACAAATTATTTTAGTGTCTAAAAACACTGCATAATCAAGCAATAAAATTAACAATTTTGTGACTATCGGTACAGAAGGAAAGATTTCCACTGCAATTGAAAAACACTTTCCCAAAAATATAATACCCATACCTCAGAAATGCTTATAATCTTTAAATTCGTATAACTTCGTTCCTCAAAAATATTATATACTCCCGTTCCTCAGAATAATAAAAAATCTGGTAAGGCATGAAATAATGTGATTACGTATGTATTCAGCTCGCTTTTAGAAAACTAAAATTTCCGTATGTAAATTAGTAAAATAAGCCTTTGATGACTAAGGTTTTTTTACTATTTGACAATAGATTGTCCTGCAAAAAATCCTTCTGCGCATTATTGGAGAAGAATGTGATCCCACACTTAAAATTAATGAGGTGGTTGAAGGGTTACGAACAAAGAAAATAATAGTATCGGAGGACCATAGAATTGATGGGTTTAATGAATGATAGGATATCATTTCGGTAGAAAATTTATGTTGATTTGGAGATAGTGAACTATGAGGATAATGTTAAGAGCTGAAACAATCTCTTGGAGCTGTATGAGAATGACATTACTTGATATATAAGATAAACGATTTTTAATAACACTGTTCATTAAACTATAAGACACAGTAAATACAAAAAACTGGTACACTCACTGACGTAGCGGAACCGTTGTATTTACAATAAATACTAAACGCGACTTGCCAAGTAGAGGCAATTTTGCTCCCGACAATTGCTAAACACGACTGAATGAATAATTGGCCACAACCAAACCTAATTATAAGTTCTCCCACCACTTCTCATTGTCCAACATGCTACCAGCCAAAAAGTATATTTTTTAATATACTTTTAATTAAACAAACATGAAGAAGTAATAAATAAATAAAACAACTAAATCAAACAAACAAAATTACAAAGGAATAACCAAAACAGTTTTACAGAATACACAAAGATATATGAAGAAAATTAAATGTGAAGTTGATGAAATTATAATATCACGCCTAATATAATCACTATTAATTATAATATCATGCTTATTGGAAACAGGAAGTTGCATAATTTACAACAGGTCGCTTAAATGTTCCTTGATCACTACGAAATGTTACCACACGCACTAAGTTGTCTGTGCCGAGATAAATCTGATCAACAATCGCTAAGTTACATCGTAGTGGTAGTAGGTTATCTTCTTTAATGATGACTACATCACCAACCTTGAGATTGGCTTCTGTCGCTGTCAATTTTTGGCGTTGTTGTCCATACAAGATTTTTAGAAATACTTTAGCATCCAATATAACATATCTACCTTTTGGAGTGTGCTAAAAAACGAATCAGCTAGCTTAATATTAGCTCGAATATTCCAGTTTTTAAAATCAATAGGCATCGTGGATAAATCTGAAGTTATTTTTGACAAAAGATTACTAGTTATGTTCATCGAAAAGTCAGAGTGATTAGAAGCCATTTGCACTGACGTGCTGTATTTTGAATCTGAAGCAAGGCTATCCAAATACTATAATGAAACTGGGTTTCTAGACCGGCATTTTTTCTCGAAAAACTTAATTAACTGATCTAGCTTAGGTATTTCCTTACCATTACAAGAGGACTCAATTGAGTTCGTGTTGATACACTAACTCTGTCGAGAATGATTTATGTTAACAATAATTCATCTACCCGAACGGCAATATCTAGTGCTTTAATTGCATCTCAGTTACTGACTAATTCATTTATAAGATGTCTCAAATAAGTTGTTGATCTTTTAGCTATTTGAGGAAGAGACAAAAGAGATTTTACATGCTTGGTTATAATTAATTTTTTATTATCATAACGATTATAGATTAACTGGTAAGCAGTGCTAAAATTAGCATCTGAAATAAGATTCTGAATCAGCTGTTTCGGTTCCTTTTCTAGAGAAGCAATAAGCCATTAGTCAAAGATTTGTTATTTAATGTAAGACTTTCGTAGGTATCCTTGAATTGGCACCACTCTGAGAAGTCACCACTAAATGACGAGATTTAGTTAGTAGGTAACTGAAAACTCTGCTTAACTGGTTAAATGGTGCTTAACTTAGCTGGTTGAATGAGAACCGTCGTTTCTTGTTTTATAGTTGGAGGATGTAATTCCAACTGAGATACTACTTGGGACACAAGCACCATATAAATCTTCAAATTCTGCTCGGTACTGGGAATGATCTTCGTCATCCTCCAGTTCTAACTGGCTTTGACATGAATCAAATTCTTTTTGATATATATCTCGTCTTCTATATTTTGTGTATAAAAACTGTAAATTTGCATGATTTTGCTAAGTCCTAATAAATGTTTTTATTCTAGTTAAACTACCGTTAATGATTCCTCGCTTTATGACACTTTTCACCTTTTCCGATTTATCCATTTTCAATGGTCATAAAGGCCTAAATGATAACTAATGAGCTTGTAAGACGAATACAGTGAAAGAATAATAAATTGAAAAAGGATAAATATAGATCATTAACATGGTTTTTTTGGAAATCAAAACTAATTAAAATATAAATAGTGGAATTATAATAAAAATTATATAATAAAGGAATGTATGATTAATTAACAACAAAGGAGATAAGGACGTGAAATAACTGTAAATTATGTAATATGTTACTTGGCAGGTGGCGATTAGAAATCTGCTAGACTCAAACTGCTGATAAAGCTGGCGAGTCTGCTCGATGAGGGCATACGAAGTAGATTAGCTTAAACTATTATTAATATTAACATGTAGATAAAGAACATGGTATTAAATCCGATCAATACATAAATTTATAAAAATAAATTCACGCAATAAAATAACATTAGTGCTTACATTGTCACTTGTAACGAATATACGAGGCATAAATACGCAAAATATTAAGTTCACATATGTAAAATTCCTTTAGCAGTTTTAAGAGTTCGCATGTTGCCATTTTGACGTTAGCTTTCTGTTCGATGACGAAAACAATAAAAAATAGTCCGTACGATAATTACCAAACATACACGTAAATGTCCGAGAAGTCACACAAGTTCAATAACGGAAGTTGTTATATTCGGCCAATTAGGAGGACCAAAAAATTATGAAGAATAAGAAACCCAAAGAAATTAAGGAATCAGAGGACCATAAAATTGATGGGTGTAATAAGTGTTAGGATAATACCATTAAGGTAGACAATTTATGTTGATTTGGAGATGGTGGACTGTATAGGATAATGTTAAGGCTGGAACAATCCCTTGGACCGGTATGGGTATGATGATACTTGATATACAAGATAAACGATTTTTAATAACACTGTTAACTAAACTATAAGAAATAGTAAATATAAATAATGACACACTCACTGAGGTAGCGGAACCATTGTACTTACAAAAATAACTGAATGCGACTTGCCGAGAGGAAGTGATCTTGCTCCCAACTATTGCTAAACACAACTAACTTAATGATCGGCTACAGCCAAACCTTATTGTAAGGTTCTTCCACCACTTCTCAATGTCCAACAGTGGAGAAAAGATTGAAAAATAGAAAGGCAGCTGTGAGGATTCAGTGATGGCGGAAATGCAGAAGCATGGAGGAGAGGAACTGGCAAGGTGGATACAAACTAACTCTGTTGATTTAGAGAGAAGAGAAGATGCAAGAGTCTGGAGGAAAGGAGTGGTGTGCCCTTTATACAAGAAAAAGGATATAAATTTACCTGCAGCAATTACTGAGGAATTACTCTGTTAGATGTAGCCCACAAAGTCTTCTCTAGAGTCCTGACAGGTATATTAAGCTTTTTGGCGAAAGGAATAGTAGGAGAATATGGTGTTGATTTAGACCTGGTAGAGGTATCATAGTTCAAATATTTATGCTTCAGCAAACCATGGAGAAGTTCTTTGAACATGATATATGTTTACATTTGTTATTTATTGACTGTAGACTATAAAGAATAAAGTTAAAGTATTAAATGCTGTAGAGAATTACGATATTTCCAAAAAGTTGGTGAAGCTGGTGAGCACGACCATTTCCAACTGGATAGATGTGATAATAAGCAATGGAAGAATGAGTAGAGAGTTTGACACAGTGGAGGGAGTCAGGAAGGGGTCCTGGCTACGCTCTTTAACCTGGTAGAGGAGAACATTGACATAAGAGGAAGTATCATAAATTGAATGGTACAAATACAGGATGCAAGATAATTGCGTACATAAAAAAAAATTGCATAAAAAAAAGCAATTAAATTCGAATTTAGTTGTATGCACATCATGTTGTCCTGGTAGCAAGAAACAATGGGGCCTTAAGGAGGTATTTGTATAAATAGAGAAGGAAAAAAAAGTTGAATTGGAAATAAATGAAAGAAAAATTAAATACCTCAAAATGAACAGTGCCAGAGCATGAGGAGATGGAAATGAGATGAAAATTGGAGTATAAACCTTCGAAAATGTCAGAAATTTCATACCTAGGAATGGAAATAAATTGTGACAATTAAGTGCCCATGGAAATTAAAAGAAGAATCATACTTCGTAACTGTACATACTTAGCCAATGAAATGAAAATCTATAAAACATTATTAATTTGACCAATCGTGAACTAAGGATGTGAACCTGAAACACAGGAGACATTAATGGGGATGAGAAGATGAAGAGAAGCAGTGAGAGATTGTGAAGATTGGAGGCTGAACATGGAGGAGGCCAAAGCCCATACAAAGCTGTAGCACCAGGATAAAAAGAAGAAGGCATGTATTTAAACTATAGTGTCAAACAGCATGTTGGATTTAACCTTCCGCCGGTCACACTGTTGTATTTTATACAACAGTTTTTATATTTTTAACCAGAAAGTGAAAAATAACTAAATGCTTTGGTGTATTTGTGCATTCATAATTTCTCTATAATAAGATATCGTTAAATTTAATTTTAACCAATTAGTTTTTTTAAGTATGTGTTTAACTGGTGGTCTGTTCGAATTTTGTACAGAATACAATGCCGCGTGACTGCTGATGTCATACTGTTGACTCACTTCCATTCACAGTAAAATTTCATTCTTTTAGTCGCTTCATTCATTTAATGCTTTGTATCTAGTGTGTATCAAAGTGAGTTTAATTGTAGTCTACTCTAACGTTATTCCAATCATGTTTTTGATGAAATATAATTACCTTGGCAGTATTTATTATTGGATGTATCAATAAGTTATCGAAGAAAGGATCACCTTTATAGAAAAATGTAAGTACAGTATTTACATTGTTCATTTTATAAATTTATATAATACAGATGTTTACTTTGATATATTTGTACAATTGTACATTTGTACATTGTTTCAAATAAAATTGTATATTTACTTTTTCTTATGCAGGACAAGACCGATCTCTATTTAAGAAATTCCTGGAATTTTACAGGAGCTTTCAGATGAAGAAAATAATTCCTACCTATCAAAAGAAGGACCCAGCACCAATGCAGATGAGGAAACTTTACAACTGCAAAGCACTTTAGAAAGTGATAGTGATTTGAGTGATGAAGAAATAGAGTTCAGCATTCATGAATCTGAAAATATCTATTATGAAAATTAAAAATAGATATTCAAGAGATAAGGATTGCCAAGTAACTTCACGGTGTGAAACACTTGCATTATTTGGTATGATATTTCAAATTGCTATAAAAAAAGCCAATTCTGTAAATGTTGAGGAACTTTGGGCCAGTGATGGAACTGGAATGCAGTTGCTTAGAGCTTCTATGTGCTGCAGAAGATTTTTATTTCTTCTTAGAGCTCTAAGATTTGATGATTGGTCTACTCGATACAAACGGAGAAAAATTGATAAACTGGCTGCAATTTGGCAAATATTTGATTTGTTTGTGTTAAATATTAAAAAATGTTACAGTTTGAGTGAATATGTCACCATTGATGAAATGCTTGAAGCATTTTGTGGATGTTGCCCATGGATACAATATATACAATCTAAACTGGTCAAATATGGCATAAAAATGTTTGCTATGTGTGATGCACAAACATTTTATTGTGCAAATTTAGAGATTTATGTTGGCAAACAACCAGAAGAAAAATATAACGTTTCCAACAGACCTGCCGATGTGGTAAAAAGATTAGTAGAACCAATCATCAATAATAATAGAAATATTACCACTGATAATTGGTACATGAGCATGGAACTTGCTTCATTTTTGGAGCAAAATAAATTAACACTTATAGGAACAGTTAGAAAAAATAAACGGGAGTTGCCCTCTAAATTGCTTTCAAACAAAAAGAAAGAAGTTGGTTCATCTATTTTTGCACACCTGGAAAATAAAATGATGGTGTCATACACGCCAAAAAAGAACCATTCCGTAATTTTATTGTCTACTGCTCATGATATTGGACTAATTGATGAAAACAGTTAGAAACCCGCAATTATTCTTGATTATAATCGGACTAAAGGAGGAGTTGTTTCTCTGGACAAACTATTTGCAAGTTATAATGTTGCAAAAATAAAAAGAAGGTGGCCACTTAGAATCTTTTATTGCTTGCTGAATATTGCGGGTGTAGATGCTCAAGTTATCTGTTTGATGGCAAAGTGCGATGCAAAACCGCAAAGAAACACTTTTTTCTGAAAGAACTAGGATTAGATGAAGGAATATTTATTTTCTCGGTCTAAAATTCCTTCTCTTTCATTAGATGTAAAAGCATTTTTAAATACCAATTACCCAGCACCAATGGAAGATAATGAATTTGAAGATAATGAATGGAAGATAATGTACCTCCTACAAAAAAAAAGCGAGGTACTTGTATTTTATGCAGGAGAAAGAAAAATTCCAGCACAACATTTCAATGCAGCAAGTGCTGAAGATTTATTTGTAAAGCACATTCTAAATCAGAGGTAATTTGCAAAGAATGCATTCATGGAAATGAGTGAATAAAAATAGATAAGTTAGTACAAGATATTGCTAATATCATGCAATGGATGCTTTATAAAAATGTTTTCATATAAAAATTATAATTTTACACACATAGGACAGTAAATAAATTTATTATTTTCCAACAATTTTACATTATTTTGTAATCATTGTTGTTTTTATGTTAAAAATTATTTATTATTTTATTACATCTCAATGTATTTTCATTTTGTTAATTATAAATTTTTACATGTTTTTGTGCAGAATACATATTCAAAATTATTATATTTTTTGTAACTATAACTATATCCTTTAAATTACTGTATATTTATTTCGTGATATTTATGTTTTATCTTTTGTAAATAATGCGTAAATGTTGCATTTGAAGAAACTGTAACTTATTGTTTGTGCATATTAATTAATCACATTAGTTTATAATAATGCTATTTGTAAAATAGTCCTGTAATGTTTATATCAAGTCAATTAAAAAATCTCTATCAGTTTCATTTTGTTTTTAATTTATGAAATAAAGTATTTCCATTCTAATAGGCTTAAAAAATTATAAAAGTTAATAAAAATTTAATTCTATAATAAATATTTGATACTATTTTATCATTATTTGTAAGGTAAAATGGAATTAGATACAAATTAACTAAAATTACATGATGTACAAAATACAAAGAGTGACTGTTCGTGCTACAATTGCTGTAGCGACCGTCGGAAGGTTAAATTATATCTATTCATATAAGATATTATTGTGTGGTAGTATATTTCATAATGTTCTAATGTTATAAGATATGGTTCCTACTTTGTATTTTATCAAAACATAAAGATTGTTGAGAATATTGGTGGTTTGGAGATTATATCTCTGATATGATTGGCAAATGTTGACTAGCAAAGAAGGGATTTTAAGTTTTCATTTGAGTTTTAATGATATATTCTGTTTGACATTGTGTTTATTCAGTGATAATGTTCTGTATGTAATGTTGTTTAATTTTTAGTGTGTTTTGTTTTTTATTCTGGAGACCTCGTTAATTTAGATCTTTTAAATTTCTAACTAATTTTCTTTTTAATACAGTACTCTCTAAGTCATGTATGTTTGCGCCATGCATTTTATTTTACTCATATTTTTTTTTGAGTAGGAGAATGTCAATGAGTGTATTGTTGTTATATGTGTTTATGAGATAGATATTTTTATTGTTGAGTTTTTGAGTGATTTTAGGGGAAATTTTTTATGATGAATAGTCTGTGGCCTACATTTCTAATCGTACATAGTTTGTAAGGCTTTGGTGGTGTTAGATATTGTGAGTATCTGTATCTTTCATTGTTCATTTTTGCAATATTTTGTTATCACAGACAGAATGTCAGATATAAAAAAATGTTTTTTTCAGAAATTATATTCTATCTTTCACAAATGTTATGTATAGATATATATTTACAGCATTTCTCCCAATGTAACTGTTAGATATTAATCAGATTATTAAGAAAGAATGTTAATAAAGAAAAATTATGTTTTCAACAAAATCGAATTTTTCATAAATTTCTGAAATACATTTTAATTTAACTTAACTGGAAAAAGTACTTTTCTTAGACAAATGGAATATCTGCAGTAAATCATTTTTGTTTTTATTGTGAATAAAAATAAATAAAAAATGAATAAAAATAAATGAAATCTAAGTGGTTGTTGTGATTTGCTTATTACCTATAGGTCTTAACAAAGTAATGAAAAATGAAATTTATGTTGTTACTGGAATAATTTTTCTGGTTAAAAATAGATTTTTTTTCCGGTAATGATTATATATGTATTAATATTATGTTAACATTATTTTTACCTTCTAAACTATATTACCATAATTTTTTTTAAAATTAAAATATTTTAGTTAACTAGGCCTGTTATGCTAAATATGCTATTAATTTTCAGGAACAGTTAGTGCATTACGGTTTAATTGTTTTATTTAGATTTGTCAGCTGTGTTGTCACAACTATCGAGAAGTATAAAAGCTTTCAACTTAAGTATCGATCAACGTAGTTTATCGTTTGCATCATGTACACTTCTTATCATTAAAGATTATTCTCCGTTACGTTTCCCACGACCTGTGTCATTACATTTTTGAACATGGATGATCTGTTACTGGTAAGAATAATTGTTGTTACTGTAATTAATTTCTACTCACAAAAGTTGCTTATATTGAGTAAAATGCAATCGAGATATAAGATTTTTAATAAATTAGTTTGAGGTTAGATGTTATTTTGACACGTGTTGCAAAAGGTTGGTGTGAAGTATTAATATTTGTAATTGTCCTTCTCATTTTTTGAATATTTTCTTTTTTATAGTAATGATTATGAAAGTTTATATTAGTTTTGTAATATTTTGAGTTGTCGGAATTGAGTTTTTATACGTCGGCATGTCGTTTCTAATATGGTAGCTACATTCCTGAGTAGAACATGTTATTTTATCTATATATTACGTCAAAGTAATACAATTTGAATGATTTCTCCCCCCCCCTTAAATTTGACTGAAAGGTTACAGTTTTGTTTAGCCCCGTTACATAACAAAAACGTTTTTATTGTGTTTAATTTTTAGCAAACTGTTTGACAGATGTTCTAGTGTCTGTCTTTAAACTATAGGTAGAATTCAAACACGTTTACCTTTCAAGGAAGACGGAATAAACATTTTTATTCTCAGATTTTGCTGTTTTTCGTCATGCAATGTTGAATTTTTTTAAGTTTACTGTGCTATGACATGTTATCTACATGGAATAATTATCTCTACAAAGAAATTAATTATTTGTGAAAGTGAGGTCTATTACAGTATTATCTACTCCCATTCAACGTGTATATAAATATATGCACAAAATAATTGTGAATAGCAACATCTGAAATTGATTTTTATTTTGTTGTAATTTTATTTATTGTTTATTTTATTTACCTTGACATTATTTCATGTTTGTTTTAAGTGATAAATATGGATTATAAACACATCAATATTTTATCTTATAACTTCTTTTAATATTTATAATTTATCTACTTTATCTACTTTTAATATTTATAATTTATTTACTTACGTGATCTATGTAATTATTTTCACGTACTCAGCAGAATAAAGACTTATTTATTTTGTCACTTGAGCCTGTTGTGCATCCCTTGTAGGTCGAAGAACTTGTTAAAGGATAGTTTATGATATTGGTAGCGACTGTTGTTGTATTTTCACTGAATATTTATATGTACACAGCACTTTACTTGTTACCATTCCATACAGTAGTAATAATTTTAAATTTTTTTTTATTTTTGTCTTTAGTCATTTGACTGGTTTGATGGGGCCCTATAAGATTCCCTATCTAGTGCCAGTCATTTCATTTCGGTATACCTTCTACATCCTACATCCCTAACAATTTGTTTTACA
>JAAAKQ030049677.1:0-16332 GCA_010016005.3 Zanna intricata | reverse complement strand
GTTGAAAGAAGAGACAGACTTATAGGCCACATATTAAGGCACCCTGGAATAATCGCTTTGATATTGGAAGGACAGGTTCAAGTCAAAATCGACTTGATTTTATAATAATTATATTATTTTAATTTTATAATAAAATTAAAAGTAATTACAACTATTTACATACATAACAAAGTTTTCATGGTTTGTGAAGTGCTGAATTTCAATATCAATCAATTTCGACTTCTTAAGAGTTAATAAATGTTTTACTAGATTTAATGTCCTTGTCTAATCTGTAGGCGGCACGCGGTAATTCATCATCAATAAAATGTTCCATCAGGGTAAGCCATATACATAATTGATATAGATTCGACTTTGGTATTATCATTATTATTTTTATAATGCCTACGTCGGCGAGATCATAAATAGGAAAAGTGTCTAGGGCTATTAGAATTTATCATAAAGAATATAAATATAATATTATAATATTTTTATTGATCGTTAACATTGTGGAATCTATGTAGACAGCGCCATCTCAAAAGCTTGAAGAGAAACGTATACGCCCGGCTAAAAACCAAATTTCAGCTTTTGATTATCACCCTGAAATTGATTATCTAAATTTGAAAGACATTCAAATAAATACTACATTATTAAAAATATATAATCAAGAATGGAATGTAGCCAACAATAGAACTCCTGGACTTTGCTGTGCCGAGGGCAATAGTAGTTTTATTAAACAGCAATATTTTTAAAATAAAAAAAATTTCATTAATATCTTTCTTTCTAAAAATCTTCTATATCTAAACATTTTACTTTTACTTACATTTCTTAGATAATTCTAGACAGTACAAAACACCATATTTTAAATGATTTCGTTTGGAGCCAAAGGGTTATGAGAAGGAATGTTGAGAATAGCGATAACTCTGAGATCAACAACCAAACCCAGACAAGTACTGAAACACTATTTTCAATTTTTAAATCTTATATGAAAATAGCGCGGGAAAGGCGGCGGCGAGGTTTGCTATTATTAATTTTATGCTATTTTATGAAAAAAATAACTAACTTTTCATTAGTTTAAAATATTGCTACCATCATATCTGTGATTATGTGTACTACCATATCTGTGGTTCAAAAATTCACATACCGATAACAGCCGATTTATAAGGAATCATCGTGAAACCAAAAACTGGTTTCACAATGATGGTAAGTTAAATAAACAGTAAAAAAAATATACAATTATGTTGGGGGGATTTTTATTCTTTCTTTTATAAGGGCTGAAATATGTTCCCATCCTTAAACTCTCTAATTACAAAAAAAGTTGAAGTTCGAACATATACATACATATTTTTTAATTTATAACATCCGATTTTAAGGAGATTTTTTTTCAAGGAAAAAAGATTTCTATGATATTATTATACATTACTTTCTAATAAGCTATACAACAAAACCTTTAGTGTTATTTATTAATACGAAATAATTCCTTCAAGATGTATTTACCTTTTCCAGAGTACCCAATGACTGCATCAAATTTTTACTTTGCTGGGAGTGTTTGGGCTATTAATTTCCAACACTAATTAAAATTGGTTACTGGATGTAATTCTGAAGGCAATATGGAGTAATAAAGTTATTACGGGACGTTTTAGCTCGTTTCATTACTACCGTGATTTTTCACTTTTTGCAAATTTGATTGCTTATAACTCGTAAACGAAACGATTTATCGAGAAACGTTTTCATAAATCTTTTTTCTAGTAAAGCTTTTCATTAAAATTATGTTACATATGTCCGTCCATTTTACTACTTAAAAAAAAAATTTGATTCAATGTTAAGTGGATCCAAGACGGCGGACAAAAATCTTAAATACCACAATTTTTGTAACTATGTAGATCCGTACTTTTTTTTATAAATCTTAGTATCACTCAGTTTCGGAATATGAAACTGTTTCCATAATTTACCATCACTCAGTAGATATAGATGTATACATATGTATATTAAATTAGTAAGTAAAATGAATACCATACATTTTTTTTAGAAAGTGAAAAATAATGAATTTTATTACAGAACAGTAAAATAGTAATAATTAAAATGATTATTATTACTGTTCTGTAATAATCTTCTTTTACTTCATTGTACTTAGTAAATAAAGTATTGTGATCATCCGTTTTGACCATCCCTGAATCCACTAAGAATTGTCTATACGCATATACGTATCTCGCATAACTGAAAAACGAGTAGCCGTATGATGTTGAAATTTTGGATTTAAGACTGCTGTAACATCTAGTTGAAGCACCTACCCTTTTAATTGCAATAGACTGATTTAAGTGTCCCACAAACAAAGCCCAAACTCACAAAATTTGGATTTTGCCAAATAAAATTTTAATTTATGAAATATTTGATTTTACAAGAGAAGGCACATCGGTTGAAGACATTTCATTTTTTTTCTTTTTTAAACATTTTTTTAAAATTTAAATATATTGATTAATAATTATCAACCCGTGATTGTAAAAATATATATATTTATGACAAAAAATCGAAATTTATTAGTGAAATAAAATAAAAGTGTATATGTAATTCATAGTTATGTGTATATGATTTAGTGAAACATCTGATTATTTAATATTAATTTAAAATTATAATTTAGAATCGAATTATTTTTGGATTTTCGTATAAGGAAGTCATGTGATGGATATCCAAATTAAATTTTTTTTTAATTTGAAATAAACTTTCAAAAAAAAAATTACAAATTTTTAGAAAAAATTAAAAAACACATTCAACTTGTGTTTTACATTTTTACAAACTTGTAAAAATGTGTTTTACATTTGACTTGTTTTTTTAATTTTTATTATTATTAATTTATTACAAAAACATGTGTTGATGTTCATTTTTTTTCAACACTGACACTGAACAATTGGAAAATAACCTAATAAATATCTTTGATACATCACAAATCATGTCAAATACACTACTAACTAAACGTCGTTCAATAAATATATTTCCGATCAAAAATCACAATAAAATCCATCTTCGGTTTATTATCAGTCGTATTAAAAATATTTTATTAAAAAAAGATCGTAAAGAACGGAACATAAATTAAGATAAAAAGCCTCACATTATGTTAAAAAAAACTGATCGACATAGTACGGCATAGTAATTATTAACAAAAGAGAAAGAATAAATATGTTATAATTAATTTGTTTTAAAATATGAAATACAGAATGTTTTAAAATACTATTTTATTTCTTTTATTTATTTTTTCTCACATCATTTCATCAAGTAACGGCTTCATCAATGATTAAAATATAAATATTATTAAAAAGAGGAAAAGAAAGAAACCACATGATTCCTAATGCTGAGTCTACTAAGCTCAAAAATGACTAGAAGGGCTTATAAAAATACTGCATAATATTTAGCTTTTAATTTCCTATTTAATTCCTGCATTAATATTATAATCGATAAAGGGAGTGGATGATACCCGTGAAAATGAATTGTTACACATTTTGAAAATCATTAAGAAAAATCACAACGTTATCTTTATTTTGCTTGATAAATTAACCAGATAAGCTCAAGTTCGTGCGTGAGTATATGAAAATATACATTTTTCTGGAGGATAAAAAATGCCATGCCTGACCGGATTCGATCCCGGGACCTTCGGATGAAAGGAGACACTACCACTCCACCAAGGAGTGGTTTATTTCTAAAGAATTTCTAGCCATTTAATTTAAAATTACACAGATTGATGAAGATAATTTTTTAGAACATGCTCTACTGGCTTTCTAGCCAATAATATTATATGGATTCCATACTGGTTTATAATATTTCACATAAACAAAGGTTTGGAAACCGCTTCGTTCGGTAGTATCGGCTGGTGAAAGATTTCGCCAAGATTTGGGCGCCTTCGATTAAATTAAGCAGACATTAATTCTTTGGGACCCAAATGAAGGTGTAATTAAATTAATCTGAAAAATTGCAATAAATAGGTCCCATCATTGTATTTTTAGAAGTTTTCGGAATCTGAAAAACTTTTCGAAATAAAAGAAAAAATATTGAGGTCGAAAACATAGTATTTTATGTTTGGCGTAAAATTACTTTGTTAAATGAGAAATAATAAACACAAACATTTTTTAAAAAATTAACCCGTTTTTTAAAAGCCGACTTATTTTATTTCCAGCTTCAGCGTTTCGATTTTGCTCGTTTTTTTAATTTATTTTTATTTTTCATATACCAAGTATGACTTCTGTAGTTGAGGTGATATCCTTAAAAATCTATAAAAAAAAAAAACTGTACTCCCATTCTAGAATGATATAGGCACAAAGAAACAAAAATATTGTTCTTATTTTTAGTCATAAAACAAAAAACAATTTCTTACTTTAAAATCATATCACCACTAATGATAAACAATAAAAGAATATTTCTGTTTGCTTAACTGATATGAGAAAATACTATTCGCATCAAACATATATCGTATTCCCGCAAACGGAAATAATGGTAATTTGATAAAAGTATTTCCGGATAAAACAGAATCAAATTTTTCTTTCGAGTCGTCTTTATTCACTGGTTGCTACTTTATTCGCTGTAGCTGATTTGGTAAAATTGCAAATGTAGATGAAGAGAAAGATTAATTTATAGAATGGAATGGTTGTTACTTTTCATTTCTTTTTGTTGTTTCCTGATCGTTTAACCATAATATAATCAAATACAGACTGCATCATCAGATATTATAAAATGAAATTGACTATTCGGCGGTCAATGTAAAATTGACCGCCTAAGAGTCAATTTCATACCGCCTCATTTTTAGTCCATTTTAATTTAGTCTGGCACCTATATATGAACTCCAGTTTTTTAAAGTACAATATTATTTTTAAAAATTTCATTTTATCATAATCTAAGCACAGTAATTGGAGTTATAAAATTTCGGAAAACCCCGAAAAACGTATTTTTCTTGATTTTTAACGGGATACCTATACACCAAGTTTCTCTACTATATCTCTATTGATCCCTGAAATATGAAGGCTCCATACTCCTTACACAATTTTTAGTTTAGGATTTATTCGGAAAAGATTCATTTTTATATATACATATAGATTTGGTAAAATTGGATATTTAGATTAAGAGAAAGATTAATTTATAAAATGAATATCTAATAATGCAGTCTGTATTGATTATATTATGGTTAAACGATCAAGAAAGAACAAAAAGAAATGTAATTTCTTTTTCGTGGAGAAAAGTAACCACCAGTGAATAAAGACTCGAAAAGGACAGAACAAAAAGAATGGAGAAAAGTAACAACCATTTCATTTTATATATTAATCTTTTTCTTTCTATATTTTAATCTTTTCTATTAATCTACATTTCCAATTTTACCAAATCAACTATAAACTATAAAAAAAAACGAAATCAACTATATGGAAATGCATGCTTATTAATCTCAAAATGGTACTCATCTTAAATTTTCACTTCACGATGAATTATTTTTTGAAATTAATTATTTATTAGCTACAACTCTTTGTTTCAAATCAGATTTCGATCAGCGAATATAATGGAAATTATCAGTATATAAATTCATTTACATTGGGTATCAAAATTTTACCTATTAAGTACATAAAAATTAAGTTTATTTAAAGAATTTTGCGTTAAGGAATCCAATAAGTTTTTTTTTAATATCATGAATTTACTTATTTTAAATTTCTGTACCTAAAGAAAAACCTACAAGTAATGTAAATATTGATTTATTTATGTTGAGTAATGTATCACTGATTTTATGTTAAAAAAAGAAGAGGGGGTAAAAAAATAATGTACGCCCGGGTCGAATCGGTGACGACGTGTAGAGCCAGGGAGACAGCTCAACTGCTGAGGATACCTTGAGGGGCACACGCAAGGGTTTCTTTGGTTCCGAGGACGCATGACGGCCCTCGAGGTTTGATACGGTCGCGCAAGGGGGGGGGTCAGGTGTGTACAACGCGTACACGACCCCCGGTAGGTTAAGTGTAGGAGACGGGAAAGGTAGCTTTCCCTGAGGATTGAATGCTTTCCCTGAGGATTGAATGCTTTCCCGAGTGCATTTCGGCACTCCAAAAACAAAGGGTCGGAATGTTTGGATGATCCAGGGGAGAAACCCGATGGGGTGTCCTTTCAAAGGACCCAAGCTTGGGGGATAGTAGTCTGCTGCCACGGCACTGAAGAGCAGCTGATGACATGCCCAAAGGTGATTCCTGTTGCTTAATTAAGAAAAAAAAATTGATTTATTATACAATATTTGGCTTACTTAGAAGCCGTCATCAGGAGTTAAAAATATTATAAAGTCAAAAATTAAAAAGTTAAAAAGTTAAAAAATCAGAAGTTAAAATGAATAAGTCATGACTGTCCGGTCCTACCAGTGTAATAAAATGTTTCCTTCACCCGCACCATAATGTACAAGAATCTTTGAACTTTTATAAAAATTATTTTATAATAACTTTTTTGATAAATTTTTATTGGTTGTATGTTTATCAGAGAAATTTTTTTTAAATTTGTTGTATTTCTTATATACTTTTTCATGTATCATTTTTTTTCCACAATATAAGAATAAATAACCAATCCTAGGAAATTATAGCTCTTACAGCATTTTTTATTGTATTGAAAAAAATGTTATCTAAGAAATTTAAAAAAATCTCTGAAAAACATACAACCAATAAAAAGTTATCTAAAATTCTTGAAAATTATGGTGCGGGTGGAGGAGACATTCTATTACACTATTATTATTAAAAGTTTCAAGCTTCCAAAAGCTAGTATACTTTTTTTCTTTTTTTTTTTTTTTGTTTAACCTCCGGAACCACAATTAAGTATATCTTCAGAGAGATGAAATGAATGAATTGTAGCGTGTGTGAAAATGCCATGCCTAACCGGGATTCGAACCCGGGACCTCCGGATGAAAGACGGAGACGCTACCACTCGGCCACGGAGGCCGGCTAGTACACTGGTAGGACCGGACAGTCATGACATTCATTTTAACCTCTTAATTTTTAACTTTAATATTTTTAACTCCTGATGATGGCTTTTAAGTAAGCCAAAAGATCTTTGTTTTTTCAATGAGATGGTAAGGTAGATTTTATTAATTGTAATAATATTTAATAATATTTTTCAATTATAACGGTTGTTCAAAAAATTAATTAAAAAAAGTTTAATAAACTCATCGGCTTCCTCACCCACAATATTGCCTAAAGTTTTTTTCTGGGAGAGGGCCACTTACATTACAACTATGATTAGTATAGATTAATATAAAATCGGGTTTTGATTGCAAAATTTTGAGAAAACTGACCCTAAACAAAATATCTACCCCATTCCCTGGAGGTGTTGATCCCAAACTTTTATCAATAACTTGCCCCATACATACGATTCTCTGTGCCAAATTTCATCAAAATCAGTTTATCCAGTCAAAAGTTATTAAGCTTAAAACACACGTACATACGTAAGTGCATATATAACCCCTCACTTTGTTTTTTGGGATCCCTGAGTCTGTGAAACGTTGAAAAATGGTAGAAAAAATCCATACCCAATTTATAGACTGATTACCACACTTCTCTTTTTTTCAGCATAGTTCTAGAGCTATCAGAAACTGTACTAGATTTCAGAAACTGTATTAATGTTACAACAATAATAAATAAAAGACTAAAAAATAAAATACAACAATAACAAAAAAGAAATAAAAGACCTATGAATTTATATTTATAGGTAATTTACGGTAATACGAGATTTTTTTATAACAGTTATTCTTATAGGCAAATTTACTAGCATATCAATTCTTCAAAACTTTTACATTGCAAAACTAAGTATTATTACTATTATTATTATTATTATTATAATAAGACTTGTTTATTTAATGTAGATTACTTAGATGCATTTAAAAATTTATTACAAAAGAGGTTTACAGTATTATACATAAGCATGATAAAAAAAATAATAAAAATAGTAGTTATAAGAGGGGTGATTATGCATTGACATGCTTGACTGCGGTTCAGAACAGAAGAGGGGACCAACACACTCCATCCTACCCCTCTCTACGAATCCCACATATAAAACCCTTCTCTAAAGCTTATGAAAAACATGAGTATATTTTAACTTTATAACCCGTCTTGATGTACTTATATTTTTAATCTATTTAAACATGATTATTTTTGTTACATTAATAATAATAGTAGTAATAATTCACGATATTAATAAGATGATAAATACGTAAACTGAAACGATTACGTCATTGTTTAAACATGATTGTTTTAAACTACTTTTATGAAAAAAAAATACTGTTCATATGGTAAGCAAAATATTTATTAAATGAAAAAATTGTATTTATTTTAATGCAAAATGTAAATATGCAAAAATGCTAATTAAGTGTAAAATAATAACAGGGAAATACATCATTTAGTAAAGAGAAAGACAAATATTTAACAAGAGATGTTTAAATTTTATCGGCAGGTTTATAAATGTCTTAATATCGCCGACGATTTATCTTAATTCATAAAAACACACTATGATGGGAGAGTCAAACCATTACGAAACATTTCATTCTCTGTTAGTTTAAGGTAGACATTCTCGGTTAGTTTTTAGGGTAGATCATTCTTCCACATCGACCATGTTTTTCCCCTTTCCTCGATTTCTTTTTCCTATTTTTGATTGTCTAACCTGGCTTTGCCTTTGCTAAAGATCTGCGTATCCTTTATATAATCTGATGGGAAGGTCTACCTATAGAACGATCGTAGATAACAAAAACCTAACAGTATTAATGGAAATTAGGTGAAACCAGAAGTTTCTAATCCCTTCCAAATTAAATATATTGTATATTTTTTTGGTATTTTTTCTTTAATTTTTAATTTTTAAACTGTACCGCTGTCGAATATTTTAACAATTTTGAAGATACAATGAAATATTATGCAAAATATAAAGATTTTTTTTCACTTCTTTGAGCATTGTATGAGAAATAACAAAAAATATATTTGTAATGGTTAGTTATTTTCAAAGGTGAAATAGACATATAGACATATTTTTAAGTCTTCAAATTCCCAGGTTCTGTTTTCACAGTGTAATGAACTAGAAAATGAGGGATTTTAATTTGAAATAAAAGTAAACTTTAAATCAAATCAATATATTTCATAATAGTATACACGAGTACAAGATATGAATAAAAATAAATCATTTATTTATATTTATATATATATAAAGAAAAAGCCTTCGAACTTTACAACTGACAGATTTTTATTTCAAATAATTTTAAATAGTTTTTCAATATTAATAACAATTATCCAATATTTAAAGTAAAACGTTGAATATACTTTAAATATAGGACTTTTATCGGATATAGGACTTTTATCGGATATCGGATTATAGGTCGTAAAAGACCTCGGCCTTCAATCCGGGGAGGGTTCCAGGTTCGAATACCGGTCTGGTATGATATTTTTCGTAAGAGCAAAATGTTCTACAAATAAATTTGGTCCGATACGATCCCCTATATCAGATTTAAGTCTATCTGAAAACATTATTCAGAATTAAAAGTATAACTTTTATTTTAAAAATAAAAATTAAAAACAAAAAATAATAATGACACCTTGATGTTCCCTTGTAATAAGGGTTCGAAAAATCGAGCCAAAGCTGGGATATACATATAGCCAAATTAAAAAAATTTTGGTCAATAGGTTTTCGGTATGAGCCAAAAATATTGCTTACAAATAATATTGAATATAACTCCTACAGTCGGATTGAATTAAAACCTCAAAATTTTAAATAAATATTTTCATCGTAGTAAACCTCAATTTCTACGATCACTAAAGTAACTAAACAAAATTTACAGTAAGTAAAACTAAATTAAATATTAAACGGTACGCCTCCCTTAAAATTTTTCTAAAACTATCCTGACCCCCGCAGGGGTAGGACACCCCCTCTATCTGTTAAGCTTCCGGAACTACCGGAATTTAGTATGAATGTGAATGAAATGTAGTCTTGTACAATCTCACATTTAACCACACTTCCTGAGGTGTGGTTAATTGAAACCCAACCACCAAAGAACACCGTTATCCACAATATAGTATTCAAATCCGTATAAAAATAACTATCTTTACTACGATTTGAACCTTAGAACTCTCGACTTCCAAATCAGTTGATTTGCGATGTCGCGTTAATCGCGTTAACCACTAGACTAGGCCGGTGGGCTAGGAGAAGACACCCTGCCTTACGACGATCCCCACGCAATTACCCCACTCCGTTCCTAGTCTTGATGAGCTTTACCGATGGTAGTCTTATAGACATTTTAAAATATCACTCAACACAGATCAATTTGGCTCTGTCAGAATGCCTTCCGATGCAAATACCAGAAAACGTTTCCGTCAGTGTATTTACACTACCTACTATTGCCTTCGTACGGCCTCTTCCCACGACGAATACCTACCATAACTTACAATCCTCAACTATCAAATTGAATCGCGGAAGCGCAACCCCCGCGCCTTCCTCTAATATCAAGGATTTCAAACAAAAATTCTTTATATATCTTCAATTAGCTATGCACTCAGATCATTACTTGATTGATCTTTAAATACCCGAAATGTTATTCTCATACTAACAAGTGTTGAATTTTGTCCCACAATTCAAAAAACCTTGATTTACTTCAAAATCAAGAAACAGATTTACAAATTTAATAAACCACTAATAAAAACATACCCTCTATCTCCTCTGGTCCGCTTTCGGAAGCAAGATAAATTCGTAAATCCTCCCACATCGCAGCCCCATCACAGAGTTCTGCACACTTCCATTTCATCCAAACTGACCGGAGCTCAATGCCAAAAATCCTATCTTGGCGAAGTAAGCACTAACCTTGGTAGACTCCTAGCCACCCAGGTTGCTACTAATCTATCTATACATCTATAATAGCATCAGACCTCATCTTTCCACCGCAGTGCTAAGAATCCACCGCAGCGCTAAGAAAGCCAGCGACTTTGTTCCACTTCCTTTCGATTTTCTATCTAACTTGATCCGATTAATGTCATATATATATATAGATTTTACAGTCATTTTCGAAGATTTTATGTTTAACCAGTCTTGAAATATTAATCAAAATACAAGCCAACACATATCTTCGGAATTACAAAATTTTGGCCGATCGCTATATTTTCCAATTTTAATATTACGCTATAGTCGGAAACCTAAAAATATTTATTTGTCAGCAGTGTAAATTAATAAATGTTTTCAACATGTACTAGGAATATTTAAAATTAAATTAATTGCAATGGTATAGCTTAAACAATAATTCTTATTAAGGTGACATATGTGATTAGGATACTTCAAATTCTCTTTGAAGTATGTACTCGTAAAGAAAAGGAGAAAAAAAATGTTTCTTAATTCGTTTCGTCAATATGAATGACCTGATTATGCAATTATTTTTTAACCGTTAACATTTGGACCCCACCCTATTAGAATGCATGTAAATATCAACGAATTAAAAGAATACAGCCGATTAAACTTATAACAAAGGAAAAACTTTCACGAAAAATATATATAATATATTAAAACATTAAAAATAATCAATAAACAAGATTATCAACTTGCGCTAAAGAAAAATCTGTTAAGTTATATACATATTTACAAAGTCTATAGAATCTAACCGACAATAAAAGTTTTGTATATAACTCGTTAACGTAAAACTTATTAGAAAGCAGTCTTATACTAAATTTGATTTACGAAAAGTTACACAACACAAAACATTAGGTCGGTTATGCCAGTACATTACATTACATTACTAAAGTTTTGTATAATGTAAATTGTGCTTAGATCCAGTTTCAAAACTTGTATAGGTACAACGTCCAGACTTTCAAATTAACGAGACACTAAACATTATGGAAGGTAACAGGACAATATTTTATGTTATGTCTAAAAGGGATGAGAGAAGGGATTATGTATGTTAAGAACCTATAGTCTACTGGTTAGAGGACTGGTATGGTCCATTCATTATAAACATTAGCAAAATAATATTTAGCTATAAATAATTTTTACTTCATTTGCACATCTTTATATAGTAAAATCATATATTAGATACAATTTTTAAATATATTGGAACATCAGATATGACAAAAAGTTTGTTGGTTTACAAAATACAATTTTGCAAAGATATGTTTGCGCTATATTATTTTCAAAGGTCATCCAAGTGTTATATTAAAATCTAATATTATATATAATCTAATATTAACCGAAATATTCGATTATCAGGAAATTCACCTGAATACGAGTATGTCGACAACACAGATAAGCTCTGGTGGTGGGCGAAACAACTAGAAATTAGGAAACAATTATCCATTACCAATTTATAAGATAGATTATTAGAAAAAAGTAAGTTTTTAGCCCAAAATAACCTACGCTCGCTTCACTCGCTAACCTCTTATCTAATTAACTTTAAATATACAAATATTAAATGTTATTCTCCAACATTGGAGGGATTAATCAAATTCACCGCTTTTATAAAAAAAAATTTTTAATTTTCAGCATTTTATAAATTGAAAGGCCAGTCAGAATATACGGAATATGTTAAATGCATGGATGAACTACAACGAAACAAATAAATGGTCAAATATAGTTGACCGTATATGTCGATAAGCCTTTTATTTAAAAAGGTTTTTCGTAATCTGTGTAGTTTAGAGATTTTTTAATTTCCAGTTATCGTTTCGACTCTCACTAAAGCTTATCTATATTTCTCGGCATTTATCGGCGAAGGTCCAAATAATAAGTTAATATTTCGGTCTTGATTTATTTGACTAGTGCCAACATTCACCGGAGATTATTGACATTCTCTAATTTCGTTCTTTCACGGTTAACATATATACGGTAATGTAATAAAACAAACTGTAAACATTATTTTGCTTTATTTTAAAAACTTGAGTTGATGAACACCAACTGAAAGTATTATACTGGTATTATATGCTGAGCCGATTCCAACTTTATACTCAACCTGACCAGACTATTTAAACTACTACACGGACAAACAATCAGATGATTTTTTAAATCGATGGTTCTGAAGTTCAATTCCTAGTAAATAATAAGTTATTTTTTACACGGATTTGAATTCTAAACAGTGGATGCTGATGTACTTTGGTCGTTGAGGTTCAGTTACAAGTTGAACAGACTGCAACGTACACATTAGAAATAGGAACTTTTTAATGCAGACAAACAAACGACCATAAAGAGGTAAATATAATGTATCAAATATTCATTAAATCAGTACAAAATCACTAACAAAAAATCAAATATCTACGTTATACCGTGATTAATCTTTCAGATTACTTCAGTCCGAAAAAAATTTATTTTACAGCGATATTTTTTTTAAGCCTCCACGACTACTACTGCTGCTAAGTATTACTTCATAAGATGAAGTGAAATGACAATCCTGTAGCGAATGAATAATGCTATGTCTGACGGGATTCGAACCGTAGATCCTTGGTTGAAAGACCAAAACTCTACCACGCCAAGGAGGCCGGCATTTTACAGCTATATTACAAAAATGTAAAAGCAATTTTCCATAAAATATAAATAAGTTAAACAAGTAATAATTAGTAGTAATGCGTAAGTAAATATAAAAACTCTTGCGTAACTCAATTTACGTATTAACATCGCCTATAATTATAACAGGCTCAAACTGAGATTATGTTGTCTGTTGCAACCTTAAATTGAGTAACTGAAAAACTACAAATTTTCATAAAATTTTCACCTGGATAACTTTAGATTTAATACTACAGCACATCTGAAATTTATCAAGTAGTTCGAGCAACAAATTATACACATAGGCCTATTTTATAAGGAAATTACATCTTAAGTAAAGGAATTTTCGTATTCCTCATACCTCAAAACCTAAAGGTAATTTTAAATTTCAATACCCAATCCCACTTTACGACCTAAAGTAATATACTATACACTTTTCTTTGACTAGTCGGTAAAAAAATTTATTTAGCTAATCAACGGTTCTATCTAAATCATATTTACCGGGATATCAGCAAAAAACTGTCAGTTATGTTCCTGAAAACATAATATTTAAGTAAATATTTAACAATCATAAATTTAGTAGTTAAAATGCTTCATAAAGAAACAATATGACTGATCAAGATGCTAATGATTTTTTTGATTACACCACTGCACCACGTAAATAAATGAAAAATCACTTATATCAGTTACTGAAATACCGTCAGTTACTATTACAGTTAGTAATAGTTCAATCACCTGAAAAGCGTATTACAATACTTTTATCAATAATAAAATCTACTTTTATTTCTAGAAGAAAGACAATATATATCTTCTAATATTGTTGACAAATTTTGGGTATAAAATATTTCTGTAATTTCAATAAGTTTGTGTTTTAAGGATATATATGTGTGAAGGAGCATTACTTTTGGGAACGGCGAATTCTGTCTTGCATCATAATCCCTCTGGTTGACTGATCTTTCCGTCTTACATAGCAATTTGTTTATCCTTGATCCGTTCTTCTAGATAAATTCCAATGGAAACTTCCTACTGGATTAGTTGGTTCAGGGACACAGGGTTAACACGGTAAGTTTAAAACTGATCCACCTAATTTTCTTAAACGAATCGATTCCCTTGATTATAGTAAGAATTATACTAGAATTATACTAGATCTTAAATTACTAAATTGTTTTGTAAGTTATATAAAAAACTTCCCTTTACTATTACATTCCTGTTCTGATATTCTAGTCACTCACACCTAACAAAACAAATTGGTAACTAAAAATTAATACCAAAACAAAACATTTTTATGTTTGTTTTTCTCTATTTAGTACAGTGTACACTGTGTAATATATTAGTAACAAACAAAAAAGAAAAAACTGCTACTTTTCCACTGACTTTTGTAAAAAATTATAAATTTATGATAAATATATTAAATATTTATGACAAATATATGTATTTGAATATATATTTTATGTTTATAATGTTTTTATTTTAATTCTAGTTCATCCATTTTGGTTTGATTTTGTTAAATTTTTTTTTTTAGTATTTAACGATTTTTTATGTTGTTGACTTTTCTTTTTAGGCGTAATTCACTTTTTACTTAGTAAATATATAATCGATATATTTTAATCATTTTTTTACTCAAATTATTATTCATTGAAAAGGAGTTCAACTGAAAGATAATTTCTTTATTTGTTAATAGATAAATTATTTTTATTTAACCTAGCGATTCAAAATTTTTATTCTTGTAAATATATTCAGATGGTAATCTCCAACACAGGTTGGCCTATGGAGATACCTAATTTTCAGTCTAGTTAACTTTATATCATTTTGTATGTAGGATGACTTGTATGTAATTTTTAAGTTTTAGTTTAAAGCCTACTATTTTTTTGTAATTTGTATGTGTTTGACTGAAAATAAAAGATATAAATATTATATTATTATTTACAGCATCTAAGGCACAAGAAACGCCAATGAAAAAAGCAACTACTTTTTCTAAGAGAAGAGATAAATTCTAAGGTAATTTTTAACGACAAAGCCACTTGTTTAGCTTAATATCACTGTTGAGCTTGATATAGTATTTAATCACAGTATATACAATATATAAGGTAATACGAAAACATTTCACCCCTAACACGTTTTCCTACCATTTGATGATTATTATGCATTAAAATAACTAGTTTCTTATATGTCACCCACTACTTTAAAATTATTATCACAGAATTCATCTTTTTAGAAGTAAATTTTCGGAATTTATGATCGTTGTTAAATATTCATTGAAATTATTAAACAAATAAATAATTACGGTATCGTCATAAAGACATTTAAACCAGCCGACAATATCTATCACATAACTAACTATATGCTTAATTATTCAGAATAGAAAAAATTAAAAAACACGACTGCTATGTAAATAAAGGACTAAACATTTGAGTATTATTAATTAAGCAGATATTTAATTAAATAAAATAATGGGTGACCAATCACAACTAAGTGTTAATTTTTTCAAATATATTTTTCATGTTGTAGAAATAGCAGGCATTTAAGGTTTCCTAATGAATAAGTTCTCACCAGGTCTTGGCATCGATAAAATTCAACGAAAATATTTCAATACAGTGGAGGGGCTCTTTAAATATAGGACAATTATTATTTAGAGATTACAAGCATTCATGCATAAATAATAAATATACATTAAAAACATTACACTCCTTTTTTGGACGTAATGTGTAATAAAGAGATCTCAATATCAATTATTATTATTAATAATTATTTTAAATTTATTTTTTAAACGAAATTTATTCTGTTAAGTATATAAGTGTATATATATATATATATATATATATAGAAAGAATGTTCCTGGAGGTACTGGCCAAAGACTGCAGGAACTGATTCAGG
>JAAAKQ030049666.1:5635-16333 GCA_010016005.3 Zanna intricata | reverse complement strand
TTTAACTGTAGTTAATTTCAGAACATCTTTCCTAAATTTTCCCTTTGGTGCTTCTTCTGTCCTCTTTTCAGTCAACAACTTGTCATTCAGATACTTTACATTATTCACAGGGAAAAGCCTAACATATGTCACTTTTATCAGCAACATTAATTTTAGATTTCAGATATAAAAGAGGGGCCAACTCATCATACAAGACACATCACAGTCCTAGTATCATGAAAAGCAAAAGGAATGCCCAAAAATGTCTGAAATCTTCAGAAAAAACCAGTGTGAGTATCAGAATAAATAATTGGAAAATTATGCTACGCTATCAGAAAAGATTCTAGAGTACATTATAAGAAAAGAAGAGTCTACAGATAACCTGGGGGCAAGTAAATTTTTCCTTAAAAAAGTTGTTCTCTAATAAGTTTATAAAGAAAAACCAATCGAACTGCCTAAAACAAGGCATGGAATGAATGGATATATATGTTTAAAAAAAAAATTTTCATGTCAGGGAAACATTTTCATAACAATGACTTTATCATGATACTGTATATAAAAATATTTTAATGTAATTATAAAAATTACAATATGTAGTAAAAAATTAACAAAATGTCTAAAAAATTCATACTTTAGTGAACAAAAAAAAATGTTTGTGAAAACATGACTATAAGTGTTTATTGTTCAAGAAAAGTAAAAAGGGATTGTTCTGAGTTGTTAGAACATTATATTTTTATTCATTACTTTTGAACACAAGCACGTAGAAATATAGTTTAGTTATCAAATAAAAGATAAATTTGTTTACTATGACAAAACTGTTAACAAAATATATTTCAATAAACATTTAATTAATTTAATAGCGCTAATCTTACCGACATTACGAAGCAAGGGAATTATTTCTCAGTTCGTGAGTAATATCTAATGTATAAATTAATTTTATCACTACATATAGTATCAGACTTGTTGATGTGTTATTTCTAAATAAAGCCATGACGTCACCACACTTTTTTATAAACACAGAAAATGTCATATGAAATAAATAAAAGCTGTATCTTGGTGGCCTGCAATGCTGGCCAAGAGAGCGTGAAAACAGCCTACATAATAATCAATCAGAGCTGTAAGCAATATGGTGACAAACTGCATTGCAGACCAAAGGAGTTGAGGGACGGATTAGTAAAATTTTTCCTGGGCACAAAGGGTTAAATTTATTTTTATTGTAATATACATTAATTAAATAAAGTGGTCTATTTAATGAATTACAATATTGAAACTGGATAAAATTAATTTTCGTAAACTATGTTAAAAAAAAATTGTTTAATCTACAATTTTACTAAAATTTATGTACTCTTATATTACAGGTTAAATCAATGCTACAATATCAATATCATACATTCACTTTCAGACTGACTATTTTCTAAGTTCCTTACATGCAACTACTATT
Source organism: Zanna intricata (assembly GCA_010016005.3). NCBI lineage: Eukaryota > Metazoa > Arthropoda > Insecta > Hemiptera > Fulgoridae > Zanna > Zanna intricata. The sequence goes on along the minus strand of JAAAKQ030049666.1, from coordinate 14,913 downwards.
GTGCCCCTCACCCACAAAAGCTAAGGACTCATTTTTATTATTTGTTACTGCACAGAAGTTAACTATAAATGATATCAATTGTACATAAACTTAAGCAGACTTAGAAACATGAACTGGCAAATTCCCTTTTATTTTCATTATCTAATGTTACTTCGAAAAAATGTTTGTACAAACTTTAAAGCATGTGTAGTATCATTAAGAGGTTAACCTCTCCTGCCACAAATTCAGGTCCACTGAACCTAACTGTTTACTATTCCGTGCTTATTAATAATGAAAATTCTTATGATAGAAAAATTCCTATAAAGAAAACAAATTTACTAATTTAGAATTATGGGCCTGATGTTAAGACAATGATCTGATTATACAGTGTTATTAAAATAAACAAATTTAATAAATTAAAAATTATTTAACAAATTAATATTTTATTTTTCTAGAAAATTTAACTGTGAATTCGGTGAAAGATATAAACTGCAGATATGCGATTTAAAAGGATCTGAGATTTTTACAGCAACCATAAGAATGAAGGTAGTCAGTGGTATCCTTGTAGCTGACTCATTCTGCATGAAAATACATTACCACTCTCTCTACTGTCTACAAGATGACAGTCATATCTCTCACATGAAGACTCTGACCATCTTTTTGTAATAGATGCATTTCTTGGAGGCACATTATTTATGGTTCATGTGCACGCATCAATACTCTAGCATCTTCAATGCGGGACCTAAGACCTATAACGTTCCACTGAATTATGTTTATGATAAAAGGTAGTTAGATGAAGAAAAATAGATAAATATATAACAAAGTTAGTTATAGGTGATCAGGTTTTTCTTTTCAAATTTTTGATTTTAAGGAAATCTGATGCCCTGGGATCGGGCGGTTCCTATACCATATCCTCCAGTATACATGGTGTTGGAGGGGGAGATTTTGATAACTGGGAAGATGTGGATGACATCCCAGAGGAGGTTGTTGTATGGGCTTCCGTTAAAGGGAGCTTATTTGGTGGCTTACCACCTGATGTATTTACTCCTGCCTGTGAAGCTTGGGGAACAGGAGTTTTGAGAGGGATCCCACTGTTGGATTCACTAACTGTAACTAAACTCTTCTTGTTCGTCTTAGCTCTGAAATAGTGGCTGTAGTGAGGCAACTTGATCAGATAATATCTGAACAAATTTTTTCAGTTTATTACAGAATGCCCACTGCTGATTACCTACATTTGCAGGAGCCCACTTTGATGTAGTGGCGGCAAAGGACACATCTGGTTTAACCAGGTTCCTTGAGTTGATTGTCTTTTATATTCTCTGAATGCCGCTGGAAAAGAAAGCTTCTGCTCGGTAGCGATTCTGAGAATTGCCTTTTTTTCTTTGAAAGTTGGGTAATCTCAGGAGCGGGCTGTATCTGAACCGCCGCAGTTCGCGCATTTCTCATCTTCTGTGCAATTAGTGTCATTGTGGCCTTCGTTGGTGCACAGATCTCGGTTTCTGGACAAGATGTTGTAGTGTGACCATATTCTTAGCATCTGAAATATCGCCGAGGGTTAGGTATGAATGGTCGTACCCGAACCAACAGGTAACTTACTTTAATCTTTTCTGGTGGTAGCGAGAGACAAAGTCATAATAAGTGAAGATGTTGGTTCTTTCATTCCATTCCACTCTGGTGTTTCATTATATGCTTTACCTCTACAACATCTTGAGAACAAAGCACATCAGCTATTTCAGTGACATCCATATCCAAAAGGTCTCGGCAAAAAATTACGCCCCGGCTTGTTTTTAACTTTTTCTGGTATATATATTTTATACTACCCATATTAGTCAGACGTAGCAAAGATCATCTCTGTTCGTCATTATATGTTTCAATCAGAATCAATCTGTCACATAACTTCTTGATGTTCTTCAGAGAACTACTTGAACCTGTAATTATCTTGTTGATCACGAAAAGTGAGATCTTATGAAATGATCCACCTTCCTGGCTATTTCTAAGAACAATAAATCTGATGTTCTTACTCTATTACTACTTAATCTTTTATTCTGTATTATCCACATCCGACAACGCTGAGCGAGGTATTTTCACTAAACTGTATTTGGTAGTTTTTTCAGATGGACCACCAACCATCATACAGTTTGTGGACTAATAATTTTCGACGAGTACCAGCGATATAACGGACCACTCCAGCAGAGCGCAAACGTACTGAATTGTTGTAAGGTGTCGCAACATCACCGATTGCATGTGTAGGAAGAAATAGTGTAGGATGTTGTTGGGTAGTTGAGTATATATGTTGTAATTTGTGTAGTGTACGTGTATAGTGTTCTGCAGCTCGGTGTGTAGTGGGAAGAAAAGCTGCAGAGGCTAGGACCGTGGGAATGCCAACTCCCAAAGTTTTAAATAATAAGACTTCTTGTTGGGGTTGTAATGGTTGTGTAAATAAAAAAAGTAAATTTGTTATAAGAATTCACTTTTGTAAAACTTAAAAATTGTTTCCAAAAGTAGTTTTAGGATATTTAGTTGTTATATTAAAGTTAAGTTGTAGTTGTTAATTAAACTAATAGTTTTTATACAATGTTCATAAATACTATGAATTATGCAGTAATATTAGCAATGAGAATGTGAATTTCAATAGGTATGAATTTACACTTAGATATTTTCTGCAATATGCACAAGCAACACCAACTTTCATAAATATGTTATTCAGCATGGAATTAGCATGTTGTTGTAGACATTAAAAATGAGATAGATACCACAACCAGTTCTTTTATCTGTGAGAAAGTTTTATTAATAGTTCTGATGCATCTTAAACATTGAGAGGTACAGAAAAAGTTTATTTTTTCAGTAGGATTTTTTGCTTAAGTAAAATAATTAAAATTCATTCCACACATTACACATTAACAAACAAAATGGGCGAATTACTTTTTTAATTCTTTTCACTTATTTAGTTTAAAATAACATTATGGACTAAACTGAATTTGTTTCCTGATCAAATATCACCATGTGGTGGTATAAGTCTTAATCAGTTGACATACTTTTCAGAATCCAATTTAAGTTAGCTTAAAATAATATCATATTTAAGAAATAACTAAATATTCACTAGATTATATTAAGAAAATGCTTCAAAGAAGCCAAAAGACATTTTATTTTGAACTGTCCATATTAACAATCCATTGTTTGTAAATATAGGTATCACAATCAATTATGGTACCCATGTGTATGCTAGTGACAGTAATGACACCTTGAGAGAGGCGATTCTCTCTTCTACTACGAGCCATCTATTGTCACATAAATATATCATGACTACCACCATTATCAACAATTATTCTCAACTGCTGATTTTACTGTGTTTATACAAACCTTTTGTGTACCAATTGCAATCACATCAACGTATCTTGAAAAACTAACTGGTGGTTTTGGAACATTTAGTATACTAAAAAGCAATACACCAGAACGCCTTTTCTTTACAAATAGCACAAATGCTTGCCATACATTATTCCAACTTTTACAGCAAAGAAACTGTTAAATTGTTATTAGGGTTAATCAAAACAAATAGAGACGAATAATTACTCCTGCTTCAGTACAATTATCTAAAATAGAAACAAAAATTTAAAAGCAAGCCATGTTTTTGTTCAGAAACTTCAATGTCATCAACACAACTTCGACATAAGGCACATTTCTGAAGCATATTATTCAAATATACTTCTGAAATCAACTATTAAATACTTAAAATTTGAACTAAATTCTCGGATATGTAAATAAGGTACTTGTTTTTTTACTACAAATATCTGTTTGCTTATATAATTAGGTAACTTTTCATCACCTACGTCGCGGTTTTGGCCTATTTTTTATTCTTACATTACTACGTTTCTTAAATATTTCCTGCGACCTAGGCATAATTAATACTTAATAATAAAAACTGAAAACAAACTTCACCAACAAAAAAAAAAAAAACAATTACGAAACCAAAAATACTTAGCACATTACACATTGACACTAGTAGTAGTACAAAATATCGATAATAACATCGTTTAGGAAGGTATTGATTTATATCGATGTATACGAATATCGATGGAAAGACTGCGTGATAATTCAAAAGAACAAACTCGATGGCTAAACCCATCGGGTTAGTCTAGTGGTTAACGCGACATCGCAAATCAGCTCATTTCGAAATCTAGAGTTCTAAAAATCAAATCCTAGTAAAGGCAGCAGTTTTTTTTATACAGATTTGAATATCATATCGTGGACACAGATGTTCTTTGGTGGTTGGGTTTCAATTAACTACACATCTCAGGAATGGTTTACCCGAGACTGTGCATATTTACTTTCACACTTATCAAACTCATTCATTCTCTTAAGTAATACCTTACAATGGTTCTGGAGGCAAAACAAAACAAAAAAAGAGAAGCTCATTTAAAATCAAAATCGTTATTTTTCAAAAAAAAATATTTCTGATTAACATATTACAAATCACAAATCAAAGTAAAAACTTTGAAAAAAAAATAGTAAAAAAAAAATTTTCTATGAACATACTGACATCTGGCAGAATGTATTTTTCTCGAACAACTATCATTATGTATTTAACATACATAATCTAGGTACAGGAAAATCTGTTATGTATGCATACCAAAAAGGTGAAGGGTAAAAGGGTATATAGTGTGTGCAATATCATTCTTCATTATATAACATATTGTCCCAGATACAGTGACCCAACATCTCTTCTCGGATGGATGTGTGGGACAAAACAAAAATCACTCTGATTAGAATATGCACAACCTTAACAGAGACCAAACAATTTGAAAAAACTTACGAGACCATTAGTTCGAATGCATTTGACCAAGATTTTAGCTTCATAAAAATGTTTATTAGAAAATGTCACCAAATATATTCTACAATGGAATACACTGAGATTATTGTAAACATTTTATACAAAAACCTGTTTTTTTACGTGAAACACACAGAGTACCACAAAATGAGAAAATAATGCTGTGCCTACAATGTTCATTAAGTTCAATTTAAGTTTGTGCATCAAAGTACATCAGAAATTTTGTCAGTCACATTTGAGCTGAAAATACCTACTACAAAATATATATATAGCCTACCAACATACATGAGTTCACCAAAAATGTGCCCATCAATGAGAAAAAACTACAACATTTTCAAAACTGCAGTGCTGTATACCAGAAGATCAATGCTTTTACAAAGATATACTCATCATTGTTTCAGTTGAATTATTTTTTTCTGTAATTCAATGGTTAATTTTGTAACATGCATACCCCATGTAATTAAACAATACTCTTTTTATCCGTTTAGCCTCTAGAACTATCATAAGGTGAATGAGGATTATGTGTATGAAAATTACACAATACTAGGCCTACATAACTTTTAATAACAGTTTCCTTTATTATTTCTGTTATGTAATTGAACATTATTTATTGTCTTTTTTCTTAACCATTCATTTAAGAATAAGTTCAACTTTATTCTGTTATAAGTTATAGAACTTTTTAACTTCATCATTAAATGTAAGTATGCATTACCAATTTCTTTACAAAAGGGTTTTGAAAAAATTAGAAATGATACAGAGGCTCTTTCTTAAATGACTGATTAAATTAGTAACCTGGCTGTTTGGAAAATGGTAGAATTTAGCCAGCTTTCTTTGTAGTCTGAAAGTTCAATTTTTTTTTTTTTTTTTTTTTCAAGAATCTTGTTTTCTAATTCTGTAGCAAATGGCAAATACCTAATTAGAAACTAAGACTAAACTTATCCTAAATTAGTTTAAGGATTCAAGGAAGTATACACAAGTGGCACAGTCATAAAGAAATAAAATTTTTTGTATTTATAACCCCTGCAATACTGACAACTGACATGAAAAACATAAATGTATAAATAATCTTAACATATGAAAATAGGTCAAAGTAAACACAATTTCCAATTTTGCCACAAGAGTGGCTTTGGTTGCTTCTACGAGCAAGCAAACTGATATTTCTTCATTCCATTACCAAATTCACCACTACTTAATTTTTATTTATTTTTTATTAATCTTTGATTTTAAAGATATTTAAAAGACCAAGATATTGTTTGCTATTAATTCTTCAAATGTGAAACCAACTAACCAAGTTTATAGTGAAAAAGCAATGAGTGGATGTAATTGTGAAAAAAAGAATTAAGACCAACAGAAAATAAGAAAACTTGCACCATAGATATTGAGTAGCTAACGTTTCATTGGCGATTTGGTGCAGCTCATAAATGAAAAAAATTAGTCATTTTCTTGTGAATTGCAATGAAAAAAATTAGTCACTTTCTTGTGAATTGCCAATAGTAGCGATTCATCCATTACATAGCAAATAAAGAATGTGAAAAACTAATGAAATTTTGAAAGCTAAGTGGATGCGAAAATCCATCTTGAAAAATTAAATTATTGTAAATATAGCCTATAGTCATAAATAACTGAAAGCAGGAAGTACAAGGAACTACAAAAAATTTATTTTATATATATATATATATATATATATACACACCTATTTAAAGAATTTGAAAAACTTTCCAATTTCAGACAATTTAAAATAAATTTTTTTTTTATTTTCAAAAGAGAAAAACCAAGACCGACTTACATAGATTATAACTTATTTAAAACTAAAAATTTACACTGAAAAATAGCCACTATAATGAGTGAAAACATAGAATTTGATACAACTTGTCATTTTATAAGTTGATAGCTTTTGATTCAACAGCATGAAGAAAAAATTAATAAAGATGAATATCGGATATCAATAAATAGGCTGGAAACAAATCATCTTTGTCTCACACTTTGCGCGCAAATGACATACACAAAGTACATGTCATTAATCACCTGTAGGACACACATGGAATCTAAGCAAAATAAATATGTTGATATTTTGGGCTAATTATATGTTAGGCCATCTTTTTTAATGGCATACAATTCTGGAACTAAAGTACTGGTTATGTTGAGAAGGCGAAACATGTTCTGTTGCCAACAATAAAGCCACAACCAATAGACAATGTTTGTAGAGCCATCTTTATAAACTGTTAACATCAGGATTCATGTTATAATATTAAAAAATCTGTTTTGTAAGAACTGGATTTGTGTTCTTTTTCATATCAACAAAGATCAAGTAATTAACAAAAGAAGACTGCCAAGGATTGTAATAATATGGGGCAACAGTGAGGGCTGAAGATAATTGTATATTTAGAGCAGAGATAAAGTGTTGAGCTCAGATACATATAGGAGCAGTAGATCTTAGCTGTTTCTGGTATTCATTAACATGTTGGTTCAAGAATACCACATCAAAGATTAGACAAGTTGGTTGTGCTTTAATGCGAGCAACATTACAAAGAGATGACTCACCACTGTTCACCAATAGAATTACCATAGGACTTCAAGCAAAAAGCACCTATGGCAAGATGGATGAATGAATGAATGGATTTAATCGAGCATTTTTAGTGCGGTGATCCACGCTAACAAATAAGCTACACAGCCGTAGTCTAATCGAGAATGACTAGAGCTCTGTAGAAGCATTACATGCGTACACAATCGGCTCCCCCAACAGGTTTTAGATAGAAACCTCAGCTTTTACCTTCAGCTCCTTCAAATGTAACCCACATTAGTCGTTGCAACCTCATTCCTACAAATCTAACCTGTGTGCATGCATCAACTGGTTCATCATCTAAATTTAGTTGAAGGTTAACCGGCAAAAGCAATTTCACTTCATTTTTCCAGGGAGAACGTGAATCCAGTAGATTTACACTAAGATTTTAAGTGTGTTATTGTGTTTTGAAGCACCCTCTCAGTGGCTGATTTATATTACATAAATTGAAAAATCAACTACAAATAAAGAACACTTAAGCGATTTCGCATGCAGTTTGTCATATTATTTATGGCTATGGCAAACAATTCCCCGAGTTACTCTGTTTTCCAGTGTGAAACTTGATATTCCATTTTAAATTCTGAAGAACCAATTACTAAGAAAACCACTGATAAATATGAGGAGATTATGTTGTAGATCCCATTCATAAAGGGTATTTATGATTCTTCTCTCCATTCCGTGTTGTACACCTTCTGTTATCAAAAAATGCAACAACCAGGTACTGGCAACATAAAATTGCCTTTTGAATAGCAGATTCCAGGGTTACCACATGATAAATAGACGATCTACCCTGACAGAAACCACACTGTTCTAGAGCAATTAGGGCATTTCAAGGTACTACCTATACTAAATGACTGTTCATCATTCATTCCATCATCATATTACGTAGGGTACTGGTCAAGGAGATAGGGCGGTAACTTGTGGAGCATGATTTATCTTTACCAGGTTTCAGTACGGGGATTACCAGTGCTTCTGACCATTAATCTGGAAATACCTGGTCAGCATATACACTATTATAAATACATAAGTGCCGTAGCGCACTATCTGACAAGTGTGATAACATACTGAGCCAATTATTTTCAGAGGAAGTGTTGAAGGCATATCTTAGCTCTCTATAAGAAAGTGGAATGCTTTATTCATTTTTCAGAATATATAAAGCGTTACGTCTATCCGTTGGCGGGAAGGGGACTGCAGGCGTGCACTAACAGTAGGCCACCTTGGCTTCCCAGATGTTAAAAGGATATAAATTTATTGGTGCTATCGAGAATTTTGTGTGTAAACTTGGCAAACTTAATCATACTCATTGCAAGAGGGCATAAAATATTGGAAGAGTTGACAAAGCTATATTTGTCGACTATCTGAGTAATTAATAATAATACAAGATCTACTAAATAAGCTTAATTTAACTTAGAAATGATTTACTAATTTCTTAGTTTTTAATAAATAAATATTTTATTCAGATCTTCCATAATATTACATCAAACAGTGCACATCTAAATAAGATAAATTTTAAAATAAATAAATAGGTTGAGTAATAAATTTTAAATAAATTGGTTCCGCAATTTATTAAAAATAGCAATGGAAACCTCTATTACCAATCATTAGTATATTAGTACTCATCTGTTAGGTAAATCTTTCAGATGAAAAATATTAATTAGTGATTACATGTTAAAAAAAAAAAATACAAACTATTGAAAAAAATAAAAAGTATAACAATTTATCAAAATGCTATCAGAGTGGAAAATTTCTTAAAATCAATCATCAGTAGTCTGATTCTGGTTCAAATGTATTAAAATATTGAATTTAATTCTGCTTTCCTAAAATGATACTTATCACATATCACATTTGAAGAGTTTGAAAGTTCAACTTGTTTGTATGTTTATTAATCTTTTTTTTGTAGATTATAGAGCAGAT
>JAAAKQ030049633.1:2710-14279 GCA_010016005.3 Zanna intricata | reverse complement strand
ATATATATATATATTGCAATATTAATGTAGAGTTATAAATTAATTATATTATTAATATTCCATTCATTATTGAAACTTGCTTTTATCATCTCTTCACCCAAATTTGACTGTCTGTTTATAACCATACTTTTGCACATATTGCATAGATTATATATGTATACACACACCATATTTAGGCTGTAAAGAACCTAAAAATCTTAATAAATGATTGATGGCAATTAGTTATTCCTATGCATTTAAATCTTTAAATAATTAATTAAAATATTCTTAAAAATGAACAGTTCTGAAAGTCTTAAAAAATGAAAAAACTTCTTTCCCTTAAGTAAATCATTATAAATTGGCCTGGAAATGACCCATACTTTAATCCTGGATTAATCTTAACCTGGACATTAAACTTGGATTAAGTGTAAACAACCAAAGGAGTATATTGTTGCACATTTCCTAACTTTGTCCTAGTATATTTATGATTTTCAATGCTTCAGATTTTTATTATTTTCTCTACATCCTAATTCATTTGAATTAATGTTAAAGGTAAATAAATAATTTATTGCAAAAAAATATTTCTTAACATTGGAACTGCAGGATGTGATTAGCAAGTTTTAATAAGTAAGTAGGTTCTTCATCAGTGAATGAAAGATATATTTGTGTGTAATAATATGTTTATAATTATAATTAAATTGACATTTTAAAGTATTGTGATTGCAAAAATTCAGCTAGATTTCAATAGAAATATCAATTTTGACTAGTTTTGATGTGACTTCTGTATGTATATTTGTACATATCTTGCGTAACTCAAAATGATTTGCTATAGAATGTTAAAAATTTTGGATTATAAATGTAATAATTTTGGATTGAATATAATGATGTTAGAAATAAAAGTAATATTTTCACTTTTATTTTTTTTTTAAATTATGCTTTCCTCAGCGAAGATGATATTTTCATCATATGCTTATTTCAAATCTAGGGTGAAATAATGCACCAGGTGTTCTGTTATTGGTTAATAAGAGTTTAAAAATGATCTTCTCTTTTTTTTATCTATCTTGTGTATAAGTGGCAAAAGGTGGGGAAACTGCACACCATTCAATTGTTAAATTTTGGTTGTGCTCTTATTGCTTCTACACCCAACTTAAGTTTTTTTAGAGATTTTTATAATTCACTGACCCTCTTGAGTAAGTGTATTAATTTTACTATGGTCATCCAGAAAATAAAAATCGTCTACGCATCGCATGCATACAGCTTTACTCACAACAATGGGTCAAGGCCAGCTGGTCTCAGTTGTTGTTTTGCTAGTGCAGTACAAAATTTCATAGCTTTACTGTGACAAGGAATGATTTTGCATGTGTCTATAATGAATAAAAAAAAATTGAAAATCCTGCTGACTGCGAGATATGGCCAGTCATTTGTTTTTTGATTGTGCACGGTATTTACCCTAACAAAATTCATTATCAAATTACTGTTTATGATGATGTAATGAATGAAGAAATGTAAGCAAATGATTTTGTTTGTGTATGGCAGAGAGATCATTTGTTCGATGAGCATCAAGACTGTCATTACTGAAGAACAGCTGAAAAAACAAATTGATGGACATGTTAAACAGAACTGGTGTTTCACGTTTAGTGATTAATTTACTGTATGTTCAAGGTCTCTGTTACAGAAAATGTGACTGTTCACTGAATTACCATAAATGAATTCCAAGAATGTTGACAGACAATCATAAAAAAAATGGCATATCTGCTGCTCTTTTCTGTAGTGATACCATAGAGATGGTGATGAAACACTGGATCACATGGTGAATGGTAATGAAACATGGGTTTTGTAATACACATCAGAAAGTAAATTAGTCACTTCAGTGGCGGCATCATTCTCTATCACTTTTAAACCTGAAAAAAAGTCAAACACTTTCAAAATGGAAAGTGAATCACAATCTTCTGGGATTTCCACGAAGCTCTTAGTGTGAGTTTATCCCTCATACACAGAGAAAATTAATATTAACTCTTATTTGGACATTTTTATGAAAATTTGTCATACAATTCAGAATCACTGGCGTGGTTTTCTGACTCATGGTGTGTATTTGCTTCTTAACAATGCATGTCCACATGCTGAAAAAAAATTGTGAAATTCTGAAAGGTTTCAGGTTGGTTGTTCTTGATCATCTGCTGTACAGTCTAGATGTTGCTCCAAGCAATTTCCACCTGTTTCCAAATTGAGACTAAGAGTTTCTTAGTAGGAACCACTATGAAAGCAATAACATCAAGATTGCTGTTCTTGAGTTGTATAATAGACTGATGGCACACTTCTTTGATGACTGCATATATAAATTAGGTCACAATTTGACAAATGCTTGAACTTAGAGGTGACTATATAGGTGAATAGGAGGTGTCTATATAGAAAAACAGCGTCAAAATGTAGATTTTGATGCATATATTAGAGTTAAAATAAGTCAATAAATTTATTGTAAAACAAAAACGGTTTTTACTTTCTGGATAATCCTTATAGCTTGAAAGAAGTTTATAATATATATATTTAAATATAATGTTGCTGAATTACATAAATCGCTGATGTGATTGTAACAAGATGTACTTACTTAATTTTTTATTTTTACATGTAAGGTCAATGTCTGTAATTTAAACTGCAATAAACTTTTTTTTAAACATATAATCTTTGTTTTATGTTTATAATTATACCTTACATGGACCTTCTTTATTATAGTTAAACAAAAAATGTTCCACATCCTGTTTGTGAAAAATGTGCTACTTGTATATATAAAGTAAGTGATTTTTTTTGCTTAATGCATTGTTTTATTGTTAATTTTATTCATACATTATTTTAATTTTTGAATACACATTTTTACTTTATTTATATTTGTCTTTATCTCTTTTTGTTGGTTTAATGGTTACTATTAGTAAAACTTCATTCTTTTTATAAGTTTTGGATGTGGAATTATTTTATGTGTATAAAACTCTCTCTCTGAGAGAGAGAGTTTTAGTCAGTATAAACCTCTGTGTGTTGATTAAAGCTATTAATGAACTTTTGTTTTATTACATTAGCAATTTTAGTTTAGTAATGCTTAATAGGTAGGTCTTAAATGTTCTTGTTATTAAATCTTATTATTATGTTTATGATTCCATGTAAAAGTTTCTTTTTATATAATATTTTAGTATTGAATAATTTTATTCATCATAAGAAATATAATTTAATGTGTATTGAAGTCCATATAGGTTAAAGTTAAAAAATGCTCTCTTAGGTTAAATATTATTTTTTTACAATTTAGCATTATAAATATTGTCATTCTAATGGAATTATTTATTGTACTCCATTAAATAAAAATATTAATGGATCTATATTTTTTTGGAAAGCATTCCGAAACAAAGAATTGCCAAGAAAAACCAATACAGTAGAACAATTTTTATTTATTGAGTGGCATTGAAACTTGCTACTTGTCAACATAAGCTCCAGGAATATTCTAATACTTGTCCTATCTTTCTGTAAGCTTTTATACTCCAGTATAAAGAATTATTTGTCTTAGTGTCAGAGCTGTTTTTGTACTTTTTTTATCTTTCCACTGTTGCTGGACATTGTTCATTTTAAAATTCTTTGAGAGGAAGAGAAAAAACCTGATAATGCTAGATTGGAACTGCAAGATGTTATGGCTACACTTCCTAGCCCAACATTTGAGTAGCCTCCTGTGTTTTTTGAGCAATATGCAAATAAGTTTTATCATAACAGAAGAGTTATGTTCTATGAGAGAGAAGTGGTATGTTTTCTTCTTATTGGGAGTATTATTTTATTTTCTAGTATCATTAGTACTTACTGTTGATTTTACATTATTCTTCCAAATAAAGGCAATATGTTAGGCCTTTATTATCTCAGAACATCACTATTGGGATGATGTCGGTTTTGAATTATTTTCTGGAGGGCAAACTCAGATGTTTTGTATTCCATAATCTTAGTTTGGATTCAAGATTAAAGAGATGCATCAGTGTTTTATCGCAAGTTATTATGTTATCTAAAAAAAAAAAAAAAAAACATTATCTTCCCACTAAACACTATTTTTTAAGTTCTGTACAAATATGAATTTAGGTGTCTGTGATTTGATTCAGTTATTCAAAATCCATCATAAACAACACATTTTGAGCTAATTCAGCTTATACAAGGGTCATTTGGAAAGTAAAGAACGCGTTTTTTAATTTTGAAATTTTTTTATTATAACCAAACAAAACTTTTTTTTCAACATACCTGATACTTAAATTATTTTTCTATGTAATCGCTGTTGAAATTTAAATACTTGTTATGACAAGTATTTAAATTTGAACAGTATGTATGTGACAGTATTTGAACAGTAAATTGGTGAAACAGTGTGCTGTTTCACCAATTTTGCTACACCTTCTGCATACACAGTTGCTGCCAAATTGTTTAACCACTCACTAACACACTCTTTCAGTTCGTCGTCACTTCCATAGCAGTTCGTGCCCAAAAAGTCCTTCAGTTTGGGAAACAGATGAAAATCACTCGGGACCAAGTCCAGGCTATAGGGCAGAGGATCAAAAAGCTCCCATTGAAAATGTTGCAGCAAGTTCTTCATCAACGCAGCAGAATGTTGTCATGCGCTATCATGCAGAAGCACAATACTCCTAGACAACAATCCACACCATTTGTTTTGAATGGCATGGCGGAGTTGATGAAGCATCTTGACAGTAGGCTGCTACATTTACGGTCCCTGTAGGCATGTAATCTATTAGTAAAACACCCTTTCGATCCCAGAACACTGTAGCCATAAATTTTCTGGGAGTCAAAATTTGTTTTTATTTTTTCATTTTTGATGTACAACAGAAATGATGCCATTACATTGACGTGTTTTGTTTCTGGAGTGATATGCAAATTCCAGGTCTCATCACCAGTAACAGTATGGTTCAAAACTCATTGACATCTTTGTCATACTGACAGAAAACTTAGTGCAGCTCCCACTTGTTTCTTTTTGTGTCCTTCCATCAAAACTCTAGGAACCCACCTTGTACATACTTTTTTGTAAGCCAAATCACCACTAACAATTTTATAAAGCACAGTTCGTGAAATTTCAGGAAAGAATGAATTTAATCTATCGTGAAACGGCTGTCCTGTTGAATTTTTTCCTTAATCTTTGATTTGAGTTTGTCAATCACAGCTGAAGGTTAGCTCGAGTGCTCTTCATCGTGAACATTCTTCTTTTTTTCTATTCAGCCTCCAGAACTACCGTAATGTATTACTTAAGAGGATGAATGAGAATGATGCGTATCAAAGTGAATGAAGTGTAGTCTTGTACAATCTCAGGTCACCACTCCTGAGAAATGTGATTAATTAAAACCCAACCACCAAGTACACTGGTATCCACGATTTAGTATTCAAATCTGTATAAAAGTAACTATTTTTACTAGGATTTGAATTTTATAACTCTCGATTTCGAAATCAGCGGATTTGCGATGTTGGGTTAACCACTAGACCAGCCTGGTGGGCATCATGAACATTCATCCGTCTGCCATTAAATATAATGCACTATTTTCAAAGGGAAGCTTCATTCATCACTTTACTATAAACCTTCGTTATTTATCTGTAAATTTTGATAGGTTGCACTTCTTTCGCATTCAAAAAGCATATTATATTATGAACTTCACACTTGGTGGGATTGTTAATTTTGTCACACAATTTCAAGACTTACAAATAATTAAGACACTACTGTATCGGCTTACTGTTAGTGCCAGACTGGCCCAAGATGAGTGGAAGGTCAATGACTCAGTACCAGGATGTGGTGGGGGAATTGTGTGGCTTGTCAGATCGAAACGTTGATCCTCATACTATACATTTCATTACCTCTGTAGGTACTTATACTACAGACTGTGGAAGTAGGAGAATGTTTTTCTTCACCAGAATTTCTTGAATTGAAAGCGAAGTGTGAGTTGGTGTGTTATTGTGGTGCAGGACCCAATCATATGCAATGTCTTTTCAGACTTAATGGACCTGTTTTCAAAGACTTTTCAAGACATCTTTGTAAAAGGCACTATTAACTGTCTATCCTGGAGGTATAGATTCTTTGTGCACAATGCCACAACTGTAAAAAAAAACAATCATTGTGTTCACTTAGGATCTGCTCATGCATGCTTTCTTCGGATGAGAACTTTTTGTGTGCCATTCAGAACTTTGCTGTTTAGTCTCAAGATTGTATTCGAACACCCGTGACTCATCCTGTTGTTACTTTATCCAAAAAAAATTTGGTTCAGTTTCGAGTCTTTCCTGTAAATCCTGACAAATTTTCATGTGGTTCGGTTTTTGCTCCACAAGTTTTTTGGTACAAGTTTTAAGTTTGCCCTACATTCCATAATTGATCAAATCTAAGCAGCACTTTTTTTTTTAATTAAAAAAAAAAATGTTTTATTGTAATTTTTTTTCTAATTCTTTAAATATTGTACGTTATTCAGACATAATATTACCATTTTAAAAAAATTAACAGTTGAAAATAAAACATCCTCTCTCCAAAAGTAATAATTTTTTTTGTTGAAAATTGGTAGTTTTAGCCTATTTTCTTAGCCAGGTAGTTTTAGAGAATGTGCTATCAGGACCGTTAATGCAAGGAGGTGACAACAATGAGTTCTTTCACTTTTTAAGTTTTTAATAGTGTCTTGAAAAATTCTACTGTCTGTGTTAAACTTAAGTAGGTATTTAATCTGTCTTGTAGCTCAGTTGTGTGTACTTAACTATTTAAATCTTTTATTTTTTATTATGCATTTTTTTATTGTCCGTATTTTTTTTTTTTCAATTTTTAAATCCATATACTAACAATGACATCAAGATTAGATCACTACAAAATTAGTTTAAAAAGTAAGGTGATTTTTATGGTGAAAAAAAAAATGGGATTAAATCAGCTTGAAAAACAGATGATGTTCATGAATGGCGTGAACATTGTGGTTTAATTTTTACTTTCGAATCTATGATGAAGGATTTCACAGGATTAAAAACAAGAAGTTTTCCCAAAAGTGGATGATTATATTGCCCAATTTATAAAAGATGTTTGGTTTAAAGCTCTGCCAGTAATTATACAAATGTTACTATTGAGATGGGAGAAGCCATTGATAAATTAAAAATTTTAATGCTTCAAGAAGTTGTTACAGAAAATTTATGAAAAGAGGGATTTTCTCTTCAACTTAATTTGCCAGAAACTTCTGTAGATATTGAAGATATTCTTGTCAGTTTCAGCAACTTATCACTGGACTTGGTGCAAAACATACATATGAATAAAAATGTTAGAAATGCTGATGAAACCCTACTTTATTTTGATTTGCCACATAATTATACAATATCTTCAAAGGATTGGAAAAAAAATTAAAATAGTACAGTATATGAAAATTACGTGTCATTATAATGCTATGTGTTACATCAGACAGTCAGAAATTACTGTCATTCTTAATATTATAAATAGGGAAACAATTCCATGCCCAAAAACTAGAGATTTTCTAATGATGATGCTTGCCCACAAGAATGGTTCCAAAATTACAGAAGACTGGATAGGTGCCGTGTGAAATAAAAGATCAGAAACTCTTCAAATCCTAAACACATAAGTGTAGTGGATGCATTTAAAAGACATTTAGCAGATACATTGAAAAATGAAAAAAAATTGTAAATTGGTGATGATTCCAAGTGTTATGACCACAGCCAGTCAATATCTGTTTTATGAAATCTTTCAAAAACTATTATAAGAAAAGAATATGAAAATTCGTTACATTCAGGAAACCATCTTCTAATGGAAAAATAAAAAATGGTAAGTTCTTCAACAATGGGTTCCTGTTGTCTGGAATTAACTTCCAAATGAAATAATATTTCTCACTCCTTTAAAAATCTATCCTCACAAATGTCAGATGACACAGTATGCTGGATGAATTGAAGATGACTGAATGTGGAATAATGATGTCATTGACATTGCAGTTTATTTATCAACTTTAATTCACAAACCTTTTGGAAACATATGGTGGTGCAGCTTAGATTTGAGCAAATACAATATATTATTAAGTAAAATAATTAAATAAAACAGTAGAAAAAAGATTATCACTACTTTCTTCCATATCTCAAACTGTTACGATTTGTTTTATGCTGCCCTTGATATTTTTAGATGAAATTTTATTTTCTAACTTAGCTGATATTAGCTAGCTTCTTTATACATATGTTACCATGTCTATTGCTGCTTTAGCAAAATGTTCTAAAATCAATCATTTTATCTTATTTTCTATATGCTTCTTTAACCTAGGGCACCCAGGTATATTTTTATATGTTTTTATCATCTCAAGATCTAGGGAAGTTGTTTATCAAACGTAGTAAATTTGCTTAGTTCTTCTAAAGTTTATGATATACTTATGACACAAATGAACAGACTTCTAAAATTATACTTTGTATGTGTAGAGTTATGTTAAACAAGTGTAGAAATAGAAAAAAAAAAATTTTTTTTTGTTTACTGTTGTTTTGTAACATGTTGAAGGAATAAGGTAAATCATACTATTACTTATTTATTAACTGTCATGTAAATAATATATTATAAAAATAAATTTTTTTATTTTTATTTTCTCTTCCTTATGTTATGTGCTTCTACAAAGATCTTTGCTGTAACAGAATGAACATATATGAAAGTTTAAATTAAAAATAAACATACCTATTTGTATTTAGATTTATTAACTATATTATTTTTAATTTAAATTTACATGTGTGTTCTGACAATGCAAAGAACTCTGTTAACATACTAAACTTACAAAAATATAAACATAAACTGTAAATAAATGAAAAAAATTGTTATATTCAATTAAATTCTGCTGCTAGAATGCAATGTGCTTTAGACCATTAATGACTTCACAGTTTGGAGTTAAATGGAATTTAGCTAATTTTTCTACTGATAAAGAGTTTCTTAATTTTCTTTTAGTTTTCTACTGCTATGTTGGTCAAGTCTCTGTTCATGATACCTGTTTTATCAGATTTCCCTTTATTTGGGTGTTTTGTAGGCTTTAGTGAGGCTGCCAGATCCATGTAGAGATTAAGCTATATATAGAGAACTGTATTGTTAGTGCTTTTGGTATTGCATTGCTTTGGTAATCTCTTCTTCCTGCGAATTTTTCTTACACTTCTTCCAATCTGGAGGCTGAAAAATCCAGTTTCCCTATTAAGATGAAGTCAGACATCCTAAAGCATAAAACAGATATTATCTCAGTGAACATATCATAGCATAACTGGAAGTAGTCTTTTATTCTATTTTTCATCACATGTTTTTCATTTGTGATATAATCAAAAAATTGGTTAAGCATTTTTCCCAGCTGTAAACCAGTTTATCAAATGCTTCCAAAAAGAATTTCCATCCAACTCCTCTGAGAATGTTTTGACTATACCTTTTGCTTCTTCAATCCTATATTCCTCTTGAGATTTTCCTTTACTTTTTAAATAACTAAAGTCAAAGTAGTGAAGTTTGGGAAAGATTTTAAAAGGACCCTGGTTGGCCTAGACAGTTGTTTGCAAATGCTTAATCCATACTTACCATTAATGTTTAACAAATTTCAGAAGGTTTATTTTTTGGTGTATAAAAAGTGAATTAACAAAATATACCTCACGTTAAATGTAAACTTAACAAGGAAATACTTATTTTAACATTTACTCTTTGGACCAAAAATTCATTAAATCCAGTATATTATTACATGGTAAAATTTTGTCTCGTTAACTGGATAAAAATGTTCGAACATTATTCATGGTAGCACAGTTGAAAAGTTATTCTATTAATATATTTCATAGTAGTGACTTCAATGTAATTGTTTGGTAAATTGGTTATTAAAATAATGGCAGGACATTAATTAATGTTTTCTCTCATTATAGAAAATATTTGATATTGTGAACATTTTTTTCATATGATTTTATACATAATTTTTAATGTGTTTTTGTATTTTAGATTTAGGCAAAGCGTTGAAGATTTACAAACAGGATTGTACAAAATTCTCGATAGAATAAAAAACCATGATGATGCTTGGCCCTTTGTTGATCCAGTTGAAGAGGAATATGCACCTAGATATTATTCTGTTATTACACATCCGATGGATCTTCAGAGGATGGAAGATAAATTAGATAATGGAGAATATCTTACATTCAATGATTTTAAAGCAGATTTTCAGCTTATTGTTGATAATTGTAGACAGTATAATGGTTCAGATAATGGTGAGTTTAAAATTTTATTCTTATTTCTTTTATTGTTTGATAGTACCGATTGATCAATAAGAAGTTCTTATCTTTTATAATGTTCGTTTGTATCAGTTTGGCTATAATTTTAGTTACTCAATGTCAAGAATCTCAGATGTTTCCAAGAGTTGTATCTGACATTTTCTGGTTGTAAAATGATAGCAGTTATATATTTTTTTACTTCCTTATACAAAGTAAAGGAAGTATTGTGATCACAAAACATTTTGGTTTCAGATTTCAATGGAAATATCCATTTTGACCATCCCTGAATCCATTTTGACTAGTTTCAGCGTAATATCTGTACGTACATTTATTCTCGCATAACTCAAAATAATTAGCCATAGGATGTTGAAATTTTGAGTTTAGGACTGTTGTAACATCTAGTTGTGCACCTCCCCTTTCGATTGCAGTTTACTGAACCAAAAGTGTCCAAAAAAGCCTAAAATCCAAAAAAAAAATTGCTTGTGGACTTTTTCTTAACTACAGTAATAAGCTCTCATTGGGAGCTTTTCAACGATATATCATAAATGGTACTTAATTCCATTGGTTCCAGAATTCTAGCCAAATGAGATTCTAATTAATGAAATATTTGGATCTTACAAGGGGAAGACACATCTGTTCAAATCAGACTTCATCTGTGTGTGTGTATGTGTAAAATATCAGAAGTTAATAATAAAATTTTATGTACTTTTCATTTTTATGAAAATGTGTATGTGTAATGTCCCTATCAGATTTTTTTATTTAATTTTTCTGTCACTATAAGTATACAGATTTTTCATGTATCTAATTTGAGATTTCAAAAGAACTTTGGTAATTATGCATTACATTTTTTTTGCCGAGTAAATGATTTTTTTCTCTTAAATTTAACCAATAAAAAATCCTTTATTTTTCAGTAAATGTTGCTTTTACTTGAATAAATAATATTTTTTTATTGCTTTTATGAATCCTGTTTAAATAAATAACTAGTTTAATTTGGTTTCTCTTCTTTAAAAGTAATAATGAAAATATTTAGGTTAGGTAATCAGATTGAATAATTATAAGGCGATATCATTTCAACATTTAACCTGATACAAGAAGATCAGTTTTGCTAGCCAAATGGGTGCAAATAGTCAGTTCACAATAAAACTATGCAAAAAAATAATTTATTTTCTTTAAATAAAAATAAAAAAATTCTTATTTTGATAGACTTAGTAAGTTTAGTAAGGTAAATAAAAATAAGGAGGTTCTTGATAAAAAATGTAATGCTGCTTGTCGAAATAAAATTAATTGCAAGTGTAAATTTTGTTACAAATGTATTTCATATAACTTACATTTAATCATACACTATGTAATTTATAATTTT
>JAAAKQ030049611.1:0-16334 GCA_010016005.3 Zanna intricata | reverse complement strand
TCTGCTGTGGCTGTTGAATGGGACATAGTATATATTGCAAAATCATCAACAAATAACAAACATGAAACTGGTGGCTGACACATTTAGTAACATTGTAGATTGCTATGGAAAATAAGGTAGCACTTAAAACACTTCCTTGAGGCACTCCATTCTCCAAGACAACACTACCCGATACAGAATCTCTAACCTGAACCCGGAATGTTCAGTCATTCAAGAAACCCTTAATAAATGCAAGTATATTGCCCTTGATTCTCCATTCTTTAAGTGTATTGAGAATACTGCGCCTCCAAGCTGTATCAAACACTTTTTTAATATCAAAAAAAGACAGCTGTGAGGCGCTGGCAGAGGAGGAAAGCGTTTTGGATAACTGATTCCAATGACACTAAGTGGTCAATGGAAGACCGTCCTCGCCGGAAACCACACTGTTCAGGAGATAAATAGCCATGTCTCTCCAAATACCATGTAAGTCTGTGGTTCACCATTCTCTCCAATACTTTGCATATCACGCTTGTCAGAGAAATAGGGCGGAAACTTGAGGGACTTGCTTTATCTTTACCAGGTTTATGTACTGGTACGACAATGGCTTCTGACCAGATGGAAGGGAAAACTTGGGAGGAGAATAAGTTATTGTATATATTCAAAAGGTGTTGTAGCGCCGAATTAGGAAGATGTGAGAGCATGCTCAAACGAATGTTATCAGGTCCAGGGGAGGTGTCACGTGAGTTTGTAAGTGCGTGTGACAACTCCCTCTATGAGAATGGAGGTTTTAAGTCACTGACCGAATCACCAAGGTGGAAACATATTAATTCCATTTGTAATTTGTACCTCTGAAATTCCTCACTGTATGCTGAGGTGAGGGAAGCCAACTGGAAACAATCTGCCAAGTTATTTGCCACTGCCAAGGGTGTTGTTATGAGTTCTCCTTCATGAATGATTCCGAGAATGGATTGCGTTGGAGATCCACAGATTGTAAAGTGTTTTAACGTCTATGTATCGTATAAAATTTAAAAATCAACCATGTTTCTAGGTAGTCTTTTAAGATGTGTGGGTAACCTTGCATACACTGGTGAGATTCATTCCCAATATTTACTTTCTACCTGCTCCATGAAGCATTTTGTGCTTCATGCAAAAAATTTTATTGCTTGTACTACAATCACTGTTTCATCACCATAAATGGTTTTTAGATGATAGTGAAAGTCCTCTAACATTCACTTTCAATCTTCATTTTGCAACTTTCAGTTGCTGATTTTGCTTTAGATGTGTTGACAACACAGCAGGTGTACTTGACTCTATAATAATGAGATAGAAAATGAGAGGATTCAGTCAACAGGTTTTGTAGTATTAGTAATAGAGGAATGAAACTGCAAGATGGCAGCACCTGTCACTTAGTGTAACATTACAGTGGAATATAATGAGAGAACTTTTCCCATTTTGTTGCTATGAAATATAATTTCATAGAAAAAGCTATAGTAGAATTAGATTACAATTACAGACATTCACAAGCCTTCTCCAGTGGTAGACCTGGTTATATGTTGTTCTTGAGAACAAAGCTCATCGTCATTTTCTTTTATGGCGTGTATAATCTAGTCATCATTCAAAACTTGGTCTCAGATTTGAAAGAACCACTCTTTATGATGAAATATCACTCTTAAAAACTGTTGATCTCTGAAGTTCATTAAGTAAATGAATTCTACGACTTTTTTATATGGAAAACCATCACTTTCAACCAAATAATATAATGGCTCTTTTATCAGTGATTATTATCAGACTACTTCAAAGGTATCGAATCTTAATAGAGGTGAGATTTTCAGCAGAGAAAATCTAAATCTAGTTCTTTCAGATCATTAAATATATGAGGGGATGAAGCTGTAGTACAAGATGAAAACAACTATCAAAAAAACATGAAATAAAAATTTTTAAAAAAAACTGATGATTTTAACTAATTTTGGGTGCTGAATTCAAAGTCTCATAATTTGTGTTATATGTCATGTGTTTTTTTTTTTTTTTATACATACGATTTATTTACCAATAAATGCATAATCACTGATATCAATGTTTTTAAAAAATTATTATTTATGTTTATTCAGTTAAAATTTGTTTAAATCAACTATATTTCTATTTATGCAAACACAGATAAATTGAAATACATTAATACAATTTTAAAATAACATTAAAAAAAAATTAAATCATTGCAATTATCTGTCCTTTAATTTTTAAAATATGTTGCCAATTTTTTTTTTTTTTTTACAGTGTAGGTTGTAGTGTAGGAAATGAATTTTTAATGACATCCTATACCTAAACATTTGTTTAGGATGTGCTTATTAACCAAAAAAACATAGTTTTCATCTTTTCTGTTGCTTAAAAAACCACCACCACCATCTTCAAAAGTTGAGTCAAACGAGCAAGTAGCTTGGTAGAGCATTTCCGTTCGGCGTCTCTCAACTCATCTTACAGTGATGAATTTCAGAGATACAAATAGCAAAACCTGGTAAAAGCAAAGTAAACCTCTCAAGTAATCACCCTATCTCTTTGACAAGCGTTTTGTGTAAAGTAATGGAGAGAATGGTGAATTGCAGGCTCCATGGTACTTAGAGAGACATAGCCTTCTGTGTCCAGAAAAACCTTGTTTGCCCCAAGGACGTTCTTCCATTGACCACTTAGTGTCACTGGAAGCAGCTATTCAAAACGCTTTCCTCCCCCGCCAGCACCTTGTTGCTGTCTTTTTTGATATCAACAAGGCGTACGACACGGCATTCTTAACACCCTTAAAGAATGGGGTGTCAAAGGGTGTATGCTTGCATTTATCAGAGGTTTCTTCAATGACCAAAGTTTCCATGTTCGTATTGAAGATTCCATATCAGACAGTGTAGTCTTAGAAAATGGTGTACCTCAAGGAAGTGTATTACGTGTCACATTGTTTACTATAGCCATCAACAGTATTATTGAATATGTGCGGCCACCTGTATCATTTTCTTTATACATTGATGATTTTGCCATATACATTACGTCCCGTTCGAAAGCCACAGCAGAAAGACTACTACAGAACACAATTTCTTGCCCTGAAGCTTAGTCCAGAGTTATCGGCTTCACATTTTCACCTGAGAAAACAAAATGTGCAGTCTTTTCTCACTTGCCCTTTAAGCACAAATTTTTTATACCACAAATCTTTCTGAATGAAGAGGAAATTGCTATCTCTCATGGTATTAAGTTCTTAGGACTGTTTTTTGACAGTCGTCTAATGTGGATCAATCACATCAAACAATTAAAAGCGAAATGTTTTTAACTGCTAGATATGCTACGAGTTGTTAGCAACACAAATTGGGGAGCCGATAGACCATGTATATTGCGTTTTTATTATTCCTTAGTTCACTCCTGATTAGATTACAGCTGTATCGCCTACTCTTCAGCTCAAAATAATGGTGAAGATGTTAGATGCCGTACACTATTCTTTTCTATGTCTTGCTAAAGGTGCCTTTAATCAAGTCCTTTCATAAGCTTGGTTGCTGACTGCGGTGAACCATCACTTTGGGATAGACGGGACCAGCTTTTAACATCCTATTTCATCCGCCTCAAAGGACAGCCAAGTTACCTTGCATTTGACTTTGCTCTTGGAAATCCTAATTTAGGAAGATATGCCAACCATCCACTTTGTACTGCTCCTGTAGGTGTCTGTACCAGTCGTCTACTGCACCTTATAAATGTTAGCATGCCTTCTATTTTTTCAACATATCCGTGCTCATATCCTCTGTGGAGAATTAATCTTCTAAATTTTATTTTTGATCTTATGAATTACAATTAAG
This sequence comes from Zanna intricata, assembly GCA_010016005.3. Lineage (NCBI taxonomy): Eukaryota > Metazoa > Arthropoda > Insecta > Hemiptera > Fulgoridae > Zanna > Zanna intricata. Next base: position 12,534 of record JAAAKQ030049611.1, on the reverse strand, counting down.
AATCAACACCACCTATTGTCTTCTAGCAAATGATTCAATATATCCTGTGCAAGATGAACACAGGTGCAATAGTATACACTGATGAATCGAAACATAATCGTTGGTTGGGCATTTGTTGTTGAATAGAACATATATGTTTGGCTTACCTGGTATCACAAGTGTATTTACTGCTGAACAGCAATAAATAAGGCTTTGAATATCATTAATTCAAAGTATTGAAATTTACTTATTTGTAGCGACTTGTGCATTGCTCTCCAAGGTCTAGAGAACATTTATTCCAGGCATCCTACCGTCATAGAAATCTGTAACGCAATTGCCAAGCTGAACTATCATGACACACAAGTGAATTCCTGCTGGATCCCTAGCATTGTTTCCAAATATTTAATGTAGTACAGTTGCTGCCCATTTATTTCAGAAATAAATTTATTTTTGGTTGGGCCAAAAAATACTGAGTTTAAATTTTCAGTTAATAAAATAACATTTTTAATATATCTGTTATATATTTAATACAAAAATTAATAAACTTTCATCCAAAGGTCCTGGATTCAAATCCCAGTCGGGCATGGAATTTTTCATAGACCACAAAATTTACATTTCATGTTCCCGTGCCCAAGCTTTGAAGTTTATATGGTGAATTAATAATAATTATATTAATAATACAAAACTAAATTTGCTTTTCACCAGCTGTAACGTGTTAATAAACTGTTTTGAGATCTATGTTTGTTTATATGTACTTTTTTTTACATCTAGAATAAGCTGCCAAAATATCTACATATATCCTGGTAAATCACTCTTTTATTGTAATTCTCAGTATAAAAAAGTAATTCTCACTTTAGGCACTTAAGGAAAGGAACTTTTATAATTGAAAAATGTTTGAATAGGCAAGTTTGAAAGTATGTTATGAAATTAGTTTTAGAAATTTAAAATGAACAATTTTTTCTTTGTCTTGTTTTATTATGATGTTTCATTTGGATTTTTTGTACAAATATTATTAGTTTTTATAAGTATAAAATAAAAATAATAAATTCATAACTACAGTTGTTTGTGTGCCAAAGAAACTCTTAAATTAAAAAAAAATAAATTTTTTTTATAGGTATTTACAAAGATTATTATTGATCAGCAAGCAGCAATACGCACTGAAGATGAAATTGAAGATAAAAAAAAACATTTTTTTCCAGCACTTGTTAGTTGTTGTACATTCTTTCTTTGTTTAAGTAAGTTAATATTTTTAATTTAAATTATCTGTTATAATTATAATATCTGTGATAGACTATGAAAGTGATTTTCAAATTATCCATTTTGACTCCTAGGTGTGCTAGAGTTATAAGTTCTTAGTTTTAGCTCCTTTGATAAGATGTGAAAACTTACCACAATTTATTGATGTTAAATTGTGTTAAGGTACACTTTAGCTAGAGATAGCATTGATAAACAGTGGGCCAGCTTGGCAAAAGGATCTTGGATCATGAATATGACTGTAAATTGCATTTAAGTTTAATTTAACTAACCTCAGTTAGTGTCTTGTGATAAATGACATGTTGGTTGAAATTGCTTCACACAGTAGTAGACGGTAGATTTTTTCTGTGTTTGGCCAAACATGAAGTATTTTTTAATTTTAATTTTTACCTGTTCTTTGTATTTTGTAATGTATAAGTCAATATACTTACATATACATATACATTTTTAAATATATTTGCATTACTTCAGATGTATTTTGCAGTTTGGATAGAAGATGAAAATATCAGAAGTAAGACAGAAGTTAATAGGATTTTAGGTTTATAAACAATATTGTAGAAAATTAATAATGTTGTCCATAGTGTGTGTTTATTGAAATTCCTAGCAACTGAGAGCATATTTCCCAGTAAAATGAAAACTGCATTTGGGAACAATCTACAGTAATTTGGTCAGTAAACTGGTAAAATATTTTTGTCAGCTCCTGTAAAGTTGCTGATTGCTTTGTGAAGAGTAAGAAATCACATAGTAATGAATGAGGATCTTATTTTACTGGCCTCTATATACACTACTATGATAGGGAGCTACAGCTAAGCTAAACTATACTTGGTCAGTTATCACTGATTGCTATCTGACATAGCTAATAATATTAATGGAAGTTAATTCAAAAGATCAAAAACACTTAGATATAATGTGTAACATGCAAATTATAAATGACACTTACAGGTTTTGCTAAAATCTTATTTTCTGCAAAACTATAAAAAATGTGACTAAAAGTTGATCTGTTTAAAATAATAAATTTTTTAATGGAAGAAATGTATAGATTTACATACAGATGGAATATTTTTTATGTGAAGAATTGTTATGGTGGTCTGCAGGCTCTATTGTTCCCAAAAGTTTCATTTGTTGTTTGAACATACTCTGTTGTGAATGACACATTCTATAAAGCACAGTAAATAAGAAAACATTTGCATCAAAAAATTTTTTTTAAATGGTTTTCTCCAATCAAAGATTGATATAGTAACCTAAACTAAAATTAAACTCCATAAGCCAGATTTTTATGCTGTATCGAGGCCTCACTAGTGCAACCTAATAGTTTGAATATGATTTGAAATGATTGTATGAATTCAGGAATGAAGTTCATTATTATCCTTTTAAAGAAAAACCTTCCAACTATGAAAATTAATGGACATTAACCTTCTTTTCTTTTTTTTTTTAATTTGGAGGTAATGAAATTTTCATGCTTGTTGATATTATGAAATTAAAAAAAATAATAGTAAATTTTAATGCCCAATTAGTAGTGAATATTTTGAGATCTGCTTGAACTAATTTAATAATATTTAAAGATTTGTGTTTGAAAATTATATTCGGTTTCAGTCATAATTAAAATTAATCTGTATACAATCTCAATATATTATTATTTATGAGGACATTTCACATTTTTGAGAAGTTTACAGCTGAACCACAAGTTTCACTTAAGTGGATATTTGTAGAACCAGACTAAGGAATGATTCTTTCACTAGCTGTTGTGTAAAAAATTAATTAATTGTTGGTTAATCAACAAAGAGAAAATTTAAGCTTTGCATGCAAGTCTAATAAAGGATGATCGATAGCAATAGAAGATTACAACAGTAATTTCAAAGGATATATTTTCTTTATTATTCTTCCTTGACGCAAAATATAATGATGTCCTTTATGTTAAAATGTTTTTAGATAAGGTTTCCCCCATTTGGATTTCAATGTTGGTAGTTTTTAAGAGAAGGCAATCAAAAAATATGAAAACCACTTATTATTCCTTTTAGAACACTAAAAGTTAGATGATTGGCAGGGAAAGAAATTAGTGAGTTATGGTCCAAAAAACTACCCTTAAGATAAAGAACATCATTCAAGACTAGGGAATATAAAGTACCAATCGGATAGGGCAAGGATTCATACTTTGCAAGTGCTGTAGGTGGTTTTCTGAAGAACTTTTTAAAAAATAATTTTCCAAAATCTTAAGATTCTAATATAAAAATAGGAAGAGAAAAGATTACTGAGGTAGAAGAATTTTGTTTTTTGGGAAGTACAAGATGGACGAAGCAGGAGTGATATAAAATGCTGAATAGCATAGGCGAAACAAGCTTTCAACCAGAAATATAGCTTGCTTACATTAAAAATTAATTTAAATATCAGGAAAACATTTCTGAAAGTATATGTTTGAAGCGTAGCTTTATATGGAAGTAAAATTCTTCCATGTAGATGATCGGAGTACCTGAGAAGAAAAGATTAGAAGCTTTTGAAATATAATGTTACAAGAGAATGTTAAAAATCAGATGAGTGGATAGTGACAAATGAAGAGGTGTTGCGGCAAATAGATTAAAAAATATAGTTAAAAGAAGAAACAGACTTATAGACCACATTTTAAGGCATCCTGTTATAGTCAACTTTGATATTGGAGGGACAGGTAGATGGGAAAAATTATGCAGGCAGGCAACATTTGGAATATGTAAAACAAATTGTTAGGAATATAGGATGTAGGAGGTATACCACAATGAAACCACTGGCACTAGATAAGGAATCGTGGAGAGCAGCATCAAACCAGTCAAATGAATGAAGACATTAAAAAAAAATTCTAATTTTAGGAAGCAATAGTGTCTAGGACTACAAGTGTTACGTATACAAGTTTTTGAAAAAGAATGATATTTTAAAATTAAAAAAAAAATTATCTGAAACTTCAAAATATTTCACTTATTAGCTAAAGGGGTTTTGATGCCTGAGATGTAACCCCAAAAATGTTAACTTTGATAAATTTTTTGTATTTATCACTGAATAAAGAATGTGTTAATAATACAAATATCTCACTCAACATTTAAATTAAGAAGGTTAGGGTGCTTGGAGATAATAAGGGGTTAGACACTATTTAATAAATAATCTCACTCTTTAAGAATTGACAAAATCCATTAGAAACTTAAAAAAAGATATCTTTACTTTATAATTATATTAAAAAATTATTGCATTTTTCAGAATTTTTTTCTACTGGTAATATCTTATATGATGAAGATGATGATTTAGAAGACAGTGACAGTGACGATGAGACGGACCAACAATCTACCAGTTCTGATGAGGGTGATGCCATCAAAAGATTTTTTACAAAGCTTTGTTCACCACATTGATTTTAATTTTCTTATAAATAAAATATAACTTCAGTAAATTAATTTTTGTAAATTGAGTGAATGTAATATTGTTTATTAAATTTTTTTATGCAAGATGAAAATTTGAATTAATTTTTATTACTTTTTCAAAATACAGATTAGATAATATTTGTAAACTAGGTAATTTTCTATTAATTTGACAGGTAGATAAATATATAATAAATCAAAAAAAAAGAAAAAATAATAAGTTTTTAAAAAAATATTAAAAACTTAAGAAAATAAATTGTGATTAATTGAATTAAAATAATTTATTTTTAATACGTTTGCTTTTAATTGTAGATATTTGTATACTTATGATTTTAGTTAACAGTAAAATAATAAAATTTTAATTATTAACTTAATTCTATACTAAATTATTATTATTAAATTAATAATTAATTAATTAATTAATAATTAATTATTATTAAATTATATTATTCATGATAATATTCAATATTATCATGAATATTGAAATCCATGATCTGGTATTCAAATCTATATAAAAGTGGAAAAAACTAACACTGTCAACAAAAATGTGTTATGTATACTGAATGGATCTTGATGTGGATGGGCTTGTACTATTAAAAGATGAATACAATCTGTACTGATTGCTCAACATAACATTTTGTTGATTTACTCAAATTTTTTTTAATTGATTTGGATTAAAATAATTTTTCATGCAGATTCTCTGTTATGAGTTCTGATTTGTCTTGAGTCATTTGACTGGTTTGATGCTACTCTCCAAGATTTCCTATCTAGTGCCAGTCGTTTCAGTGTGCAATATACTCCCTACATCCTACATCATAAACTATTTGGGTTACATACTCCAAACGTTGCCTGCCTTTACAATTTTTCTCATTTACCTGTCCCTTCAATATCAAAGAGATTATTCCAAGATGCCTTAATATGTGTGCCTTATATGAGTCTGTCTCTTCTTTTAAATATATTTTTCCAAACGCTTCTTTCTTCATCGATTTGCAGTAACATTTTTTCATTTGTCACTTTATCAACCATTTGATTTTTAACATTATTGTATAGCACCACATTTCAAAAGCTTCTAATTTTTTCTTTTCAAGTACTCCGATTGTCCAAATTTTACATCCATATAAAACTATGCTCCAAACATATACTTTCAAAAATGTTTTTCTGACGTTTAAATTAATTTTTGATGTAAGCAAATTATATTTCTGACTAAAAGTTCGTTTCGTTTGTGCCATTCTGCATTTTATATCACTTTGCTTCGTCCATCCTAATACTTCTGTTTCCCAAATAACAGAATTCTTCTACCTCAGTAATCTTTTCTCTTCCTATTTTTATATTCAGAGGTCCATCTACATTATTTGTACTATATTTCATTTATTTCGTTTTGTTCTTGTTTATTTTCATGTGGTAGTTTTGCATAGGATTTCATCCATGATTGAAGTCCTATGCTGATTGTTTTTTCTAAATCTTTTTACTTTCAGTTAGAATACTATATCATCAGCAAATCGTAGCAACTTTATCTTTTCACCTTGCACTAAGTTGTTCTTTAACATCATTAACTGCTCTCTCTCTATTTTGTTTAGCCTCTGGAACTGCTGTAAAGTATTGCTTCAGAGGATGATGTACACGAAGTGTAGTCAAGTGCAAGTGTGTTTTGCAGTCTCAGGTCGACCACTCCTGAGAAGTGTGGTTTATTGAAACCCAACCACCAAAGAATATTGAAATCCATGATCTGGTATTCAAATCTATATAAAAGTAACTATCTTTACTAGGACTTGTACCTTAAAACTCTTGACTTTGAAATCAGCTGATTTGCAATGACAAGTCTAGACTAGCCCGGTGGGCTAACATCATTAACAGCTATTTCTATGTAAAGATTGAAAAGTAATAACGGTGATGGGAAACATCCTTATCAGACTCCCTTTTTTATTACGGCCTTTCAAAAATGAACCCTCTTTTAAAATGAACATTTTATTCCAGTCTACATTATCAAATGCCTTTTCTAAGTCTACCAATGCTATGTATGTTCGTTTGTTTTTCTTTCAGCTTCCTTCTGCTGTTAATCTGAGTACTAAAATTGCTTCCCTTATCCCTGTACTCTTCTTGCTCAAACTAGTCTTCTTCCACTCTCCTCTCAATTCTTCTGTACAGAATTGTAGTAAGATTTTTTATGCATGAGTAGTTACGGTAATTGTTCTGTATTCTTCACATTTTTCTGCTCCTGCTTTCTTTGATATCATGATAATAACACTATTTGACACTTTTGACAATCTTATTTCCCCTTTTCCGTAAATACTGTTCAGTTTATATAATCATCAATTTATATAATCAATGGAGTAATTCTGCAGGTATTCAGTCTATCCCAGCTGCCTTTTTACCATTCAAATCTTTTAATGCTCTCTTAAATTCAGATCTCAGTATTGTATCTCCCTTTTTAACAACAAATGAATACCTTTAATCAACAATAGATTCAAGAACCAAAGAATAAAAATTAAAAACTGGAATCTATGAACCTCCCATTGCATTTTGTAAATACTTAAAATAAGGAGTAGATGAAATGCAAGGAATGTAGAGCACAGAGGAGGAAATAGAATTGTGTAATGGGATATACTGTATGCAGAGTAGAAAGTTATTGTACAAATTCTGAAGTAAAATGGTACTTGAAAATATCCAGAAGATAGAAAGTTTAATAGCCCATGCTTTTAAAATAATCTTAAATTGATGGATGGTAAGAATTACTTAACAGAATGCAGGAGATCACCAGTTTAGCTTCAGGAAAGAGAAAAGAACCAGAGGTACCACGGGGATACTAAAGAAAGTTTGAGAGCTTCCTCGAGGAAGGAATGATTTAGTATTGAATGAAAATAAATAAAAAATAGGATTTAGTGGCGAGGACAAGTGAAGGAAAAATAGAAAAAGTAAAAAATTTGGAGGGATGGAAAAGTTCAACGTTATTAAAAGTAAAGACAGCGATGGCAAAGGAAACCTTTAATAAAAAGAGGAAAAATCAGTTGAACTTTGGAGAGGTTAACCGAATGCCATGTACTTAAGTGAAGCATAAACGATGAGGTGTAGGGAGAAGGAATTCTTTCGAGTCTTTTGATATGTAGAGAAGGATGTATTAAATGAGTAAGTAATAAATAGGATTAAAGAAAAACGGCAATTATGCGTGAAGTATATAAAAGAAAAGTTAACTGGTTAGCTCACGTGGTTAAGGTAGTGGAAACTTGACAACTGCGTCAGAAGGGCCAGTAGAAGGAAGCAAGGTAGAAGTTCAATGTATTATCAACGAAATAAACTTCGTTATCTACAGGAATAAAGAAGAGCGTTTGGGACAGGAATATGCGGAGAAAGCAGTTATTTAAGAGACTGCTACCAGGTAGAACACAGGTGATAAGTGGAATAGTACGAAAATAATACCTACTTACACATTTACTACGCAAAATATGTTATGTATAGGTGTCACCAATATTTGTAAAAAATAACTATGCATTTATATACTTTATGCGTTAATGGGAAACCGTAATGTGAAATTGAATCTCGATAGTAGGAAGTAACAAACAAATTCGAAATTCTTACCGAACCCATTACTACTAAGAAAACATGTACCTTAATCTTATTTACTTATTATTTTATGAACTGAAAAATTAGAGAAGTTATATTTGTCCGTGAAGTATTTTTAATCATGGATTTGTTACATTTTTCGTTTTTCAAAGTATTAATGCTTTATTAAAAAAAAAAAAAAAAAAAAAATGGAATATGGTTGTTCTATTAACTAGGAACATATTTCTGTTGCGATTTTTATTTTCTCAAATGTTTTTCCGTTGAACTGCTGTCAGTCTAATTGTTAGAGTTACTGGATCTCAATTATGTATTGCGTTAATGGTGACGATATCTAGAAGTTCTTGGCTGTGTTTTGGAGATATTGATGTCTGACACGTCTTGTAAACACGTCATTGTAGTTTTGTTGCAATTGAAGTTAGGACTATGACAACAAAATCGAAAGATGCTACTGTGAGTGTATTTTTACTTTGTTGTTTAGTATTTCTTTTCTATTAATACTGATGAATTTTTTTTTTTTTTTAGATGAAAACGTCTGTCAGAATGTTAACCTTAAACTATTGCATTGATTAAAACCGGTAGAATGGTTTTTTGCTGTTTTTGGTTATTATATATATATATATATAGTAGTAGTTTTTTTGTCCAGTCCCGTTACGTTAATTTAACTTTAGATCTGTAGTTAGAGAGTAAAAAAAAAATATTCCTATTACCATTATATTCACTACATTGTAGAGTAACAAAATTAAGCACATGGTTGTTGTTTTTATAAGTGATGTCATAAATTAAAAAATAGTTTTGATGCCTGGTGGTAGGTTTATAACCTGATGTGTTCAATTCCTTCAACATTGTAAAATGACCCTTGCCGGCCTCCGTGGCATGAGTGGTAGCGTCTCGACCTTTCATCCGGAGGTCCCGGGTTCGATTCCCGCTGAGGCATGGCATTTTTCACACATGCTGCAGTTCATTCATCAAATCCTCTGATGATATACCTTAACGGTGGTTCTGGAGGTTAAACAAAAAAAAAATATATGTATAATGACCCAGTACTGAATATCCAGAAATATCGTTTGTAAACTTTTTTTTGGGACAATTCCTTCATCATTATTTTAATATCAATGTATTAGCCCTTCAAAAATGTTCTTGTAAACATTATTTTATATTTAAAAGATTAATTTTAAATATTTTATTATTTTTTAAAAATTATTTCCATTCTGATTTCCCAGGTATAATATTGTTTTAGTTTATTTTTTCATCAGGTATAAGGATTTATTTATAATTTTAAATGCTTATAAAACAAATGCAGCCGATGAAGTTTTTATAAAATAAACAATTTTTTTTAAAACACTAACCTAATTAGTAGAAAAAAGGTAAGTATTCATTATAAAAATTGCTCTCTTTACAAAGTTTAGGAAAAAACTTAGTTGATGTGGAGGATGGATTACTGGTTGGGCAACTGGCTTCTTGTTACTACAACATTCTGTTGTGTACACCATCTCTCCACTGTACTGTTAGTAGTGCCAGCAATGCAAACATATTCCAGGTAGAACTGTCATCAGATAGGATTATTCTACATCAGATCTTTTACAAATAGTCATATTAATCATATAGTACTACTGTAAATGGATTATTATGGACACGGTCGGAACAATCAGACTGTAACAGTTCAAACAAAGCCATTCACCTTAAATGATTCTGTGATAAACAATTATTTTTATATCCTGTTCATATCCAGGAAGTTAAAAGTTGTATTTTAAATATAAATTATAAACGTTCAATGGTCTTCATAAAATTCCTACCAGTATTTTAAAAGAAAGTCATAGACACATTTTTAATATAAATTTAATTAATGGTCATTCAATTTAATTTTTCCTAGGTGCCACTGTCTAGTATTCAAATCTTATAAAAGCAACTAACTTTTACTAGGATTTGAACCTTCAGCCTCAAAAATCATCTCCTTTTTGCAACAATGGCTGAACCATTAGACCAGCTCGGTGGGTTGTTTATATCTGAAGATAATTATTTAAAAGAAATGAAAAATTCTACAATAGCATTTAAAAATTTATTAACTGGATAAATTATTTTATTAACTTGAAGTATGGACTTAGTTGTTTTATTTTGAAAAAATAAAATGATAAGCTTGTTATCATTATTAAATACATTTTACCCTTTTGTGCATTCTTGTCTGAAGTATAATCTCATCGATTAGGCTTCTTATAAAAATCAAAACGAGTTTTCAGCATACAAAAATGGGCTGATAGATCATTCTTTCATGCCCATAAATATGAATCATGTAGACCAATATTTAGAAAGTTAAATATGTTAAATTATCCTTGTGTTTCTTTCTACGAGTATGCAATTTTTTTTTTTTTAAATAATCATTTGCTCTTAAAGAATAGCAATCCACCTCTACAAACCAGTCAACATGACCTTTTTTTTTTACAGAACTTCAACTTAAGAGGAAAAGCTTATTATACTCCTCTTACCATTTTTAATAAGTTATCAAAGCATTTAAAAAAATCTTCTCACCAATTTCTTTGAAGTAGAATTAAAGAATTTTCTTTTACATAAAAACTGCTATTCTGCCCTTGATTTTACTTTCCTGCCGTCATAGCTCTAGAGCTGTGCGGCAAGAAGAAAAGTATGGTAATCAATCAAAAAATAGGATATGGGTTTTCTTTTGTGTTTTTTTTTTTAACATTTCATGACCCAGTGACCCCAAAAATAAAGTGGGGGTAATGTTGGGTACATGTACGTTTGTTGGTATGACATGTCCATTTTAGTTGTTGATGTGAAGCTTAACTTTTGATTGGATAAGTCCAATTTTTATGATATTTTCTACAGAGACTCGTGTGTATGGGGCAATAAGTTGGTAAAAGTAAAGTAGTTGGTAAAGTAAACAAAATTTACTTTATTTTTCAGTTGAATTTTTTTTAGTTTTTCCATTTAACACAATAAACTTGGAAAATTTCTTTGAAGGTGATTTTCAGAGGTAAGGGAGCAGAAAAAATGGGAAAAAATTTGAATTTTTTAAAATTTTTTTGGTTAATTTAAACATCAATTGCTAATTGTACAATAAAACTTCATAAATTATCTTATTATTCCTTTTTTTTTTATTCCTTACCATATTTATTCATTTTTTACCTTATAATTAATTGGGTATTCTGTGATGCTGCTCTAATCAAGGTTTTACACCCTTTTAAAAATTGAATTTTTTTCAGTTTTTTGTGCAATATTTCTGTTTGGGACCAGAGAAAACTGCACTTATAAATGGTCTATATGGGATTAAATTTCAGTATAAATTTCAACTTTAGATTAAACTCAAAGTAAGTATAAAAAAATTGTGAATTCATGCAAAAAATACTAGATTTCTACACTTGAGATAAGCAGGTACAAGGAATTATTCTATTATTTCTAAGCATTTTATTTCTATTATTGCAAACATATTTGCCACACTTAGTTTAATGCATATCCTACATTGCAGCATTTCCCAAACCTTGGGTTCACGGTGATATGAAAAGGAAAGCAAAATTAGCCAAAATAATTTTATTATTTTCTGAGAAAAAAATCATTTATTATAAACATTTTACTTAGATTTATAGGTAAACTAGTAAAAAAAAAAAAAAAGAAAAAAAAGTCTAAATTAATGAGATCGTTGAGTTGGTTTTCATATAAAAGTTTCTCCTTATGTGGGTCTATGTTAGAAACAATTTCTTTCAAGTGATAAAAGAAAATTCTTGGATTCAGTTTTTAGTAAATCTTAGGTGAAGAATCCTTTTCACAGAGGTAAGACATGCCAAAAGGAATTAATGTTTTCAATACTTCTGTGACTCACTTGAACAAGCAAGCCAAAAAGTGTTTAAATCTTCAGATGTGAAATGTTGTAATGTTTTATCTGCTTAATTTTTTCAGAAATCCATTGTTTCCTGTTTTCACCTTTGCACCATCACTACATACTGCAATACATTTCGTATTCTGCAGTCTATGTTATAGTTTTTAGTAGCTTCATAAAAAACATCAAAGACATCGTCCGGTTATATGATCTTTAAAACAACTTATTTTCTTTGATCTGTCCCTATCGCATTCATATTCATTCAAAACATATATCAACATTCAACTCTTATGTTTCGTAGATGTTGCTGTGAACTTATGTTTTATACAACTGTAAATGGCTCACTCCATAAGCAATCTATTTCCCAAATTTTCATTTTACAAAAATTTTTAATTTTCCCAAATTTATCCGTTTTGCGTAAGAATCTAATTGAAAGAAGAAAGAAGTTACATTGTTTGATCATATACTCTCTTTATCTGTTTAGCCTCCGGAACTACTGTAAGGTATTACTTCAGAGGATGAATGAGGATGATGTGTATGAAT
>JAAAKQ030049599.1:19066-35350 GCA_010016005.3 Zanna intricata | reverse complement strand
AACCCGTATTCACCCACAATATTTCCTTCCTTGCCTTTTCCAATGCTTGCATTCCAATCTCCAACTATTATTAAGTTGCTTATCAGGCACTTGCTTATCAGTGCCTAAGATATGGCGAAAGTTTCCAGGTAATTTAAATTTGTGACGTAAGGGCGAATACAATTTTACCAATAAATTCAATCCAGTTCCTAACTCATTTCATACTTTCAGTCCATTTAATAATTTTGTTGATTGAAATTCCTAAGAATTTTATTTTTGCAACTTTTTGTAACTACGTTTTATTGGCACTCCTTCAGGATTTCAAGAATTCTCTTTCTATTTCAGAAATTCTCCTTTCAGGAATGTTTATTCAGTCTGTTCAATGTAGTATTTCATGTGATCATTGCAGTTTAATTTGTGTACTACTGAATATCTTTCTTTGTACGTCAGTGTCTGTTTTGTTATATTTTATATGATCTTGTGCATTTTTTATTTTTGAGTTACACATTAAACCTATTTCTTGAAGGCAGTGACAATTTTATATTACTGTCGGTTGATGTATATTGGTGTGATGTTAGTAGTGTTATGTGTTTTCTATCATTAGATTAGCGTTAGTTAGTATCATTAGATATAATTTTCATTTTGTTTAATATTTTATGGAATATATTGTCTCTAAGTGTGGCTGGGGGAACCACATATCTTTTCACTGAAAATGGTGCTTCTAATTAGTTTTAAAATTTTATACGGGAGAAAAAAATCCTACTATTCTAAAAGAAAGTGCTTTAATATTTTATATTTTTTCTGTAATATCATGTTCAATATCGTTGTTTGACTGTCATCCAATTCAATATAATTTTTTTTTAATAGTTCCCAACATTTTAATTCATTTAATAGCAATTAAAAAAATTATTTCAAAAAAGTTTTGAATTTTTATCCTTTTGATAACTTCATTTAAAAATTATGATTATTAATTCCTCAAATTCCTCTGAATCACACTTAAATTTAATTTTTTTTGTTTTAAATTCCCTAATATCACAACATTGTCAAAATCTATGCTTTCGATGGTGCTTCTTAGTTTATATGTTATATTTCTTTCAATACAACCTGTATAAATATTTTTCTTTTAAAAATTAATTATATTTATCTTTTATTACTTTATTCAACCTATTAGTTCATTAAAATGCAGATATTCAATTTTGCTTTGTTACATTACTTCTTTGTTATGCTTGATGTTTGTTTGCTTGAATTTAACAAATTTCACTTTAATTATAAACTATTTAAATTTAAAAAAAAAACTAACTTTTTTCAGTTCTCCTTTAATTTAATTTTTTTAGTGTACACAAATTAATTTAATTTTTTCTTCCAGGAAGAAAAAATTCCACAGAATGTGGTTATTTGTACATCTTTATAATTTTTATTCTAAACTTTTATATTTATTTTATACAAAATACTGTATAATTTTACTTATAATATTCTTATGTGTTTATGAATGAAATCCAACTTTTTTTCTGAAATCAACTTAAAAAAAAAAACCTTAAGAGTGTTTCAGTTATAGCATTTCTGATTACTTATTCATTTATATTATGGAAAAAAATGTATTTATACTATCTGTACAACACAAGTGGTTCAAGTTAAACTACATTACACATGTAAAATATTATTGATCTAGTGATGAATATGTGGACTGTATTTGGCTGATAAATTGCCATTGTGTTGAGAAGGTGCGGTCTCAAATGATAAAATGTTCCTATCACATTATTGATAGGATTTTGTTAAAAAAAAAACCAACTTTATTTCTAGATAGCTCTTAAAAGTAGAATATGGAGAGGCCTCCTGATTCAGTTTTGAACAAAGACAATCTCAACTAATTATGGTAAGTGACATAATTATTATTAATATACACTGGATGTATATGAATACATTCAGTAATTATTTTAAATTATTATTTTTTATTTATCATTATTAATTAATAAATTTATTCAGTTTTTATAAAATAAATCTTTTTTATTACTACACTTAAAATTAGTATAAATTTTTATGTATACTTTGCAGAAGTATCATGAATTTTTATGTTTCTTCTCTTAATTACATAAGGATGATCTAAAGAAGATTAGCCCATTATCTTTTTCTTAATTACTTATTTTATAACTTTTGATACTTATTTTTATATATTATAATCATGTAAAAGAATTACTGTGTTAAAATTAACAAAAAATATAATAATTAAAAAATCTGTTACAATGCTAAGATTGATATTACGAAATCATCTTAGATTAAAATGGGATTTTTTGTTTTTGTGTTTTATATTAGACCTCTCTTTGTTTGTAATGATGTTACATAACATTATAATTTCTGAATTCTTAAGGCATTTTTATATGCTACTGATGAAATGTAATTTAAATAATTTTTTATTTGGACAAGTAATTTCTGTTGTTTGCCATTTTAATTTTTTTTTAAATCATCAATAAATGTTTATGATTCAATAAATATTTTTAAATAATAGAACCAGTCTTCTTTATCATAGAGATACAGAAGGATAATAAACAATCCAAAGTCTCTTTCATGGCTCAACTGAATAAAAATACAATTTTTTTAATACACAAAACACAACCTTTAATAATCTATTTTAAGTTCCAGAAATTTAACACATAATTACTGTCTTTGTATTCAATAAAAACCTGAAGATAGGTAATTTATTTATTTCAGTTATTGCCTTTATTCAGATTTTCTAAGCTGTACACAAATATTAGACTCTTCACAATTTTTTTTTTTTTTTTTTTACCTAGTTAAATATGAAATATTTAGTGGACAAATGATTATATACAAAAATCTCATTTCCAGTTATAGATGTATCATGTCAATGAGAATAAGATCTCTGGAATTTCATTAAAATGCTCTCTAGATTCAAAATATGATTTATTCAGTGTCAGATTCATTTTCCAATGGCTTGACTTAATATTTTTTAATGTCTAGGAATCATCTAGGAATATTTTAAGCGTCTAGAAATTTTAATTTTGAAAGATGGCAATGATATTTGATATCAAAAATTGTTTCAGACAAAAATTTTAAGTAATGTTTAGAGGACTAACAACCACTTTAAACTGATTCAATACTGTGTCTATTAAAGAAGGTATGATTTTTTGCCATCAAAACTCCATTTTTCCACCCTCTGGGCCAATGATTGGTGATATTAAAAAACTTTACTTGGATAAGTTTTAGACCCTTATCCTAGTAGGAACTTTAAACAAATTTGATATTTTACTTAATAAGAAAGTTACAATATTTTTTTTAAGTCCCCATTTCCACCCCCATTGTCCGATTTTCCCCATTAATAAATTTGATCAAGATTTTGGGTTGTTATATTTTATTTATCAATTTGAAAGTGATTGGCGCAAAATTACGGCAGTTATCATGTCCACTTTGGGCTCTGGGGGATGTGAAATGAGAAAACATGTCAAAATTTTCCAGAAAACGAATCATGGTACCCATTACAATAAGTAGCTTTCTTATAAAATCTACCTAAAATACTCAGTTAAATATCACCTTTCAAAAGAATGCAAGTGTTGACAGATTTTATTAATATTACCAGAGTTATGTGATCCTAACACTATCTACCAAGAGAATACCAAAATGTTTTTCTGTAACTCATATATTAAACTTTATACTATTCTAATAATGCTTTAATGTTTTTGTAAAGTTTTTAGTTTGCACAGTTCAATATATTACTAGATTCAAGTTATTATTATTATTTTTATATATAACTGAAACCTCCCTTATTCACTCTCCAAAAAAAAAGAAATTTTTGTCTAGATAAATTTACTGTCTGTTTGAGAAGGTTGCTCAGATAAATACTGATGATTCATGTATTATTTCTTGAACCTCTGAATAGCCTCATAATTTTTAAAGAAACTGTCATTATGAGATATTAAGTCATTATCAGATAAATAAATATATTGCGTGTCTGTGGTTAAACTGTTTAAAACAAACAGAAATACAAAATACAAATAATTTGTGTGCACTTTATAATCTTGTAACTGCAAGATTACTTTTGATTAACATAAACATTTTGTAGTAGACTTTTTTTTAATTTAGATTAATGGGGTAAAATGAGTGTGGTAGTTGAGAAAGAAATGAAAGAGAAATTTATTTTTTATTAAATAAATTTATGATAATTGGTATTATTAATTTTTATCTAACAGTAGCGAGAGTAGTAATTGTATAGCACATAAGTGTGATGCTCACCAGATTCTTATTGCTGTTAGCAAGGCAGGCTACTATGAAATAAGTAAAAGAAAATTACTTGTTTTATTAAAATTATCATGTTAGGATTTGATGAGGTTTTTAATTTGAACATGATTTATGTAATTTTTTTTTACAAAAGAATAAATCATTATTAAAGTATTGCAGACAGTGCATAAGCATATTATGGGCCTATGTTTGAAGAGTCTATTATGTTATCCTTTGGTAACAAAATATAAAAATGTTTAGTTAGATTACAAGAAAGTGATCAGAGTTCTCATAGTCATTATAATAATTTGAAAAATACTGATAGATTGTAGAGAAATGCAAAACGTTTTAGCCAAAAGTTTTGAATCTATGGCTTTTCAGTTTTGAGTACAAAGAAATACTCTTTTGAAACATCTTGGAGAAATACTGCATAATTTTTAATCGTTTGCTATTATAAGTGGATATTGATTCTACCTACTTTCTTTTTTATTCAAGTGATCTGAGTATTATTCAGTATCCATTGTCATGTTATGCTTCTTGATTATTTCTCCAGCATCAATTTTGTCTTATTTTTCAAATCATAGTATAATAAAAATCACAAAACAGTATTATTTTGTGTAATGTGTGCATTATTTCATGTAAAGCAATCATTCATTTTAAATGAAAGTATAGAATTCATAATTACCCAAAAATAATAAAAAAAGTATACTTTTTAATCTATGTATTTATTACTTCTTTTTTTACAAAAATCTTTAAATCTTTTTCATCACAGGTAATACGTATGTCCAATCTTTTTTTATTCAATTGTTCAAAACACTTTTTAAACTCATCTGCCTGTGGCAGCACTTTCCTTGAATTTCTCTTCACCTCATCCATGTTGGCAAAATGCTTTCCTTTCAGGTCCCTTGTCATTTTTGGGAACAAAAAAATATCATGAAGCTAAATCAGGTGAATTTAGGGGTGGGGCAAGGGCCTTTTTTTTTCTTTTTTTTAAATGACGGACCGAAAATGCTGTGTGAGCAAGTGCATTCTCATGGTAAAAACCAATCGCCTGTCTGCAAAAATCGGACGTTTTTTCTGCAAACTTCTCAGAATCTCCAATTAAAAACCATGGTTACAATCTGATCTGGTGGAAAAAATTTTGAATGCATTACCCCTCTCAAATCAAAAAAGCATGAGCATTTTCTTGATGTTTGATTTCAGTAGACGATCCTTTTTTGTGGTGAGGCGGCGTCGTTGCAGTCTCTTCCACTGGCTTGACTGTTAGGGTCGTATTCGTAACACCATGATTCGCCACTAATAATGATTTTTGAAAAAAAATCTGGGTCTGTTTGGAACTATTCTTTCAAAGCATGGCATGCTTCCAAGCAACCCTCTTTTTGCTGAACATTCAGGAGCCAATGCACAAACTTTGCAGCGATTCATCTCATCCACAAATCTTCAGATAAAATTTTATGAACGGAACACCAAGTTACTCCAGACAACTTCTTGATTTCTTTAATGGTACATCAGGAATCCTCAAGCACACTTGCCTCAGTTTTTTCGACATTTTCGTCCGTTCAGAAAGCTGAAGGACGTCTAGAACGGAGTTAGTCATCCATCGACATTTTGCCTATTTTGAAACGCGATAACCATTCGTGTGCTTAAGTTTTTCCTATTACAGTATCTTTGTAAGATGTTTTCAATATCACAATAGTTTCTATGATGTTTTTTCCGAGCAGGAAGCAAAACTTTACAGCCTCACGTTGTTCATTCAAGTCGACCCTGACAAAAAAAGAGAAGCAGGTGAAAAAACTTTCACTTTCAAAAAAAAAGTTCACAGGCGTTAGACATAACCTTCTCAGGTAATGGCGATCAGTCCATCAGGCTGATCAAGTGGTTAACTCATCATTGCAAATTAACTGATTTCGAAGTCGAGAGTTCTAAGGTTCAAATCCTAGTAAAGGCAGTTACTTTTATACGGATTTGAATACCAGACATGGATACCAGTATTCTTGGGTGACTGGGTTTCAGTTAATCACATTTCTCCAGAGTGGTCGACCCTAGATCGTCGAAATTGGTATTCTTTGGTGGTTGGGTTTTAGTTAACTACACTTTTGAAGAGAGATCGACCTGAGACTGTACGAGACTACACTTCATTTAAATTCATCCTCTGAAGGAATACCTTACGGTGGTTCCGAAAGCTAAAAGGTAATGCCGAAAAGTAATGCCAATTGGTATTCACGGAAAAATTCGCTTGGCGCTCTCGTACAGGGAAAACCGTGTATTACCCAGCGCAACGCGATTCCGTTTATTTTTGCTACCCCTATTAAGTACAGGCGGCGCAACCAATCCTGATGCTTGA
Source organism: Zanna intricata (assembly GCA_010016005.3). NCBI lineage: Eukaryota > Metazoa > Arthropoda > Insecta > Hemiptera > Fulgoridae > Zanna > Zanna intricata. The sequence continues at coordinate 28,800 of JAAAKQ030049599.1, read as the reverse complement.
TGCCACGTCAGTGGAAGCCGCAATTCAAATCGTTCTACTATCATTTTATTAGCGTAACATTTGCTTCATTACCTAACAGCGAATGGGTCTTCATAAGATGTACACTGCGGTGTTATTGGATTGCAGAACATTATTTTTTGAAATTTTAATCACCTCAATGTTTAGGTAATATTTTGAACATTATTACATTTAATTTGATTTCATTATATATATCATAACTTTCCCATAAAAAAGGATGATGCGTGGGTTTATTGGTTTAATGTAGTATGTGCTCCCATTTTATTTCAGCTGCTATTGTTGCAAAGCGGACAAATGGTGGTGAGCCGAACAACTGCGCGCAACCACGAACGATTCATTCGTTCGAAAGATATATACTTCTTGATGCGAATGAAGTATTAAAAACTATATTTGTGTTTTGTGGATAAAAAAGAAAACCTTCGGGGTTAGAGTTTGTTAAAAAAAAATAAAAACTCAAGAAACAGCTAAAAATGTTCAGGACAAGGCGGACCGTATGCTCGCCTTTTTCCAAGTATATGTATTTATATAATATATATATAATAGTCTAATATATTATATATGTATTTATAATGTTATGTTTAATATAATTGGCTCTCTAAAAGACTTTTAATAATATCTGATCATTTTCTTCGATAAAACATATTATTATACATATTTGAAAATGATAAACTTGATAAGAACTACTGAAGTGATTATTTTAAGCTGGGACTTATACATATGCCTACACATAAAATGGTATAACATGCAAACCAAAACGTTACCTTCATTGATGTTCCATATTATTTTCAAACAGATATTCAAAAGTAAATAGTAATATTGTAATGGTAGTATTGGTAATTGTAATTACTATTGTAATGGTGGTATTGTAAATAGTAGTAAATGTAAATAATACTGTAAATGATGTGTTCTTGTCACATATATTCAGCTACTGTTTCCTTTAGATTATAATAATACACCTTTCAAGTTTTTAATTCATGTCAGCCGCCTTTATTTTCAAATAGCTTTTGAACATCTTTAATATTAAAAGTAACGTTATATCTTTTAACTTCTGACCAAACCAACTGGATAGGATTTAAATTCGGGTAGTACGGAGATTGTCGGAGAACGTTATGCTTTCTTTTTTTTATTTTTTTTGAAAAATTTCATCAAACACATAGACAACAAACATTTTCCTGTTTGAAAAACAGGAAAAGGTTTGGAAACGAGTCGCAATTTATTGGTATTTATCAATTCGTACAACTGTGGTTTCAGCATCGAGGATTTCTTTTTTTGGGCGAAAATCGTTTTCACGTATCAACGCCCGGAAAAAAATATAACAAAACCAAAACTTAAACTAGATTAAAAATAAATTAAGATGTACGTCAATCAAGATACATGGCCTTTATTAATCGGAAGACATTCGATACCACCATTGCATTGTTCCTCAATATTCTTCACAAGTCAGCCCCTAATTTAAACTTGCGACGAAATACCGCATAAGATACAATCCACAAGAATCTAGTGCATAGTTATTTTCCAGTCGCAGCGAGCACAAACGGGTGCGTCTGTTTGATTCATCAGGTATCCATGAACGAGTCCAGCGTGCCCCATTCGCAAATTGTAAATAATAACCTTCTCATGACGGTTATTCCAACATGGAGAGCTCCAGGATGACACATTGCCCTTAACTACTAGAAGTTAATTAATGACTGTAGCATTCCATTCAATCTGCCATTCATCACGAACCACTCTTCAGACAACTGACAAGAAAATTTGATAAAACGTAATTAATGAAAGGAGGCTGAAAACAAGCCTCTTTTGCCACAACAATCAGCGCGCTCATTGCCTGAAATTCCCATTTATTTTAATTAATAGGATTATTATTATTATTTTAATTAATAGCATTAATGGAATCTGAACAAACAAGTACGTGTCGGAATGTTGGGCTAAGTAATTTTAAGGCCTTGTTAATAGCAAACAGCCCTGCAATGAAAATACTGGTGATACTGGGAAGGTTAAACATGTATGTCCTATTGCGAACCACAAAAACACAACCAACAGAATTATAATGTCTAGAGCCAAGTTTATACTATAGCATCTGGATTCACGTTATTTACAATATTAAAAAATCTTTTCTGTAAGCAAACCGGATTCGTATCCTTTTTTTGATATTGACCAAGACTAAAACAATAATTCATGAGAGGAGGCCGTCAAAAGGAGGTAATAACGTTAAGTAACAGGAGGTAATAGTTTATTAGAACTAAGAAAAGGCGCTGAGCTCTGACGCATAGCGGAGCAATAGATCTCGGATGATCCTGATATCGATTAAGTGTGGGTTAGAGAACACCGCGTCAAAAGTTGAATGATTTCGTTCGCACTTTAATACAAGCTAAATAAGTGCCGATCATTTGGTTTCGACTATTCCAAATGGATAGTTCACCATTTTCCACCAGTAGACTTACCACAAGGCTTGAATGAAATGCACCCGCAGCAAGACAAATGAACGAATGATGGACTTCAATCAACATTCTAACAACAGTGAACCGAGCGGTCAAATAACGTACGCAGCCGTAAAATGCAAAAGCAGTTGAGTATCAACATGTTCCCTCAAACGTGAAAAGTAGATGCATTTTGCTTTCTCCGGAAACATAAATCCAGTCGTTTTAAACCACGATTCTAAATAGATTATTGTATTTTTTTTAGCAGCCTCTTCCTTGTAGCTAAAGTTCTAGATGATACGAAAATTGAAAAATCATCTACAAATAACGGGGTTTAGCACACAGTTTTTTAATACTATTTATGGCAACGGCAAATAAAGTAACACTTAGGACACTTCCCTGTATTATTCCGTTTTCTAGTGTGAAACTTTCGGATATCGTCGTTCCAACTCGAACCTGAAAGGAACGACTACTGAGGAAACCCCTAATAATGTGGTAATGTGGTACTCCTTTTGCATATCAAAAAATACAGCAACCAGGCGTTGAAAAAGTAGAAAGATATTTTTAATGACAGAGTCCAGGGCAGAACATGACATAATCGACTGCAGATCTTTCTTGGCGGAACTGCATTGTTCGATGGCAATTAGAACGTTTCTGACAAGGTACAACACTAGTCGACGGTTTATCATCCGTTCCATCAACGATTTAGGACAAGGAAATAGGACGGCAACTTTAAGGGCATGTTTTAGGTTTCAGAACGGGAATCACCAATGCTTCTGACCAAGAATTTGGAATATGTGGTCAGAGAATATTTTATTGTAAATAGACAAAAGATGTCGTACTGCAGTATCCGGGAGGTGAGATAACATACTGAACCTGATATTATCATTTCCAGGGAAGTGTCAAGGAAAATTTTCAAGCCATATCATTTATCAAACGAAAACGTAATGTTTAATTCATTTTGTGAATCTGTAGTAAAAGGCACACTTTCTACCTGCAACTTATACCTCATAAACTCAGAACAGTAGGATGTACGTACATCCTATGTTTGTACAGTAAGATGTTAGTGAAAATGACCTAAAAGAGTAACCACAAGTGTTTAGCCACATTAATTGATGCGGTCACTATGATGGCATTGCTTCTTATTCAATCGACGGCGGTGGTTGTCCCCGTATCTTTCTCCAAACAATCGATGATGGAGTTGTCTGAGTTATCGACATAGTTTAGCCGTAATTTACGCTTTCACACCGAAACACTTGACGGCATACAGCCCGTCATTTTCATTGTGGTAAGCCTGCATTGTTTGATAGTTTAGCTGTTTTTGTTTTTTTCCTCGTTTCATTATCACCAAACACATCTTCGGCTGACAACGTTCGACGAAGTCTTTTTAAGCTCCCGAATTTGTTGGTTTTTTAAGAGGATCAACAACCCTCGACTAAATATTTAATGGGACAGACATACGTTCCCACGAGTTCCGGCGATATAACGGACCACTCCACCAGAGCGCACGAGTATTAGAGTTAAGGCTTCATACAACTAGGTTCACCCTGTTGCCCAGAGGACATCGTTTGAGATTTAAAGTAGAGCCATCCACCCATCGGCATCATCACCTGAATACTACATCATGATTTATCCGTAGTGTGAGAAGATAATATATATGACTTGTCGATATACAATTTGGCCTGTTTTCGGTTCTAAATTTTTTACGGCAGTCAGATATTGAATACGCTTCAAACCTTATGCCACGTCGCTTAGTGAGAACTTTCCTGTTATTTTCGGTTTTTCTCTACCTAAAGCCCAGTCCTTTTATTATTTTTCTCAAACTTGTACCTTTTCCTGAATAACCAAAGGCATTTATAGTAGCTAACATTATCTTTTTCACCGTCAGAAGTTTTTTATGAATTTCGTGAAATTCGTTTATCGTCAGTCTCACCACACAATTGACTAAGTTATCTAGTCCCGCTACAAGCATTTCATGGGATTTATATTTTACTGGAGTAGAGCGAGAAGTCTCCGCCGGCTTTTCGGCTAATTTTTCTAGCAATTGCTTTTTCTCTTTTCTTGAAATCGCGACACTCCACATGTAACTGCTGTTCTCTTTTTACATTTTTTAACGTCAGTCAGGCGTTTATCTTATTTTTTCCAATTAAGGAAATCTATCACTTTCTTTTTTCATAGATTCATACATACTATTTATTATTTCCCTGGTCTGCCGTTTTAGCTCTTTTCTTTACAGTAGATTTCAGTTCAATCATAATTAATTATATAACACGTTGAGTTTTGTTTTTAGAACACAAAATTCATAATTATAAAACACTAACCAAATTATAAAAATGTGATTACTTTTTTCAAACAAAATTCGAATACAAAAAAAAAATGGAATTTGCACAAATGCTCTTACAGGATCAGCAAATACAGGCAATTAGTTAATTGGATTATATTCAAGCATTTAATAACATAGGCTTATGGATAATTATTTATTTTTACACTGGCCTGGCTGTATTTGAAAATTATAAGCCCATATACTACATTATTTCTTGATATGATTTAAGAGAGGTGACTCATTTCCTGAATTATAATACTTGGCTTATCTACGTTTGTTTTTACAATAAATAAAATCACGATAGAGTATAAAATATGTTTAAACATGCCAGACAACTATAGTATTAATTAATTTATCATTTAGCATTTTCTGACGTAATTATAATACTTGTTGAGAATAGGCCTACATTTTTATAACTTTTAAAAACATATCATACATTTCTTTTCATGGCAAGATAAAATTAACCATTTACAAAGTATAAACAACAGAATTAAAAAATATTTATAAGTAATCCATAATACCATCCATTAACATAAAATAATAAGTTGTATTTACAAAAAAGCAATTTAGTTCTACGCGTGAAAACTTACCTGAATGTTTTCAGTTTGAATAATAGCCACGTTGTAACCGTCGTAGCCCAAGCTTCAATATTCTTACATTCTAATAATTGTATTGTAGATGATTCTTAATTAGATTTTTATTACATCATACTTACATTCTTACATTCAATCAGATATTAAAAGTAATCATAGTCATTATTATTCATCATATTCGATCATGCATTATTTATTTATAAGTAATTTACTTCTCCTCTTACAGCAGCTGCAGCTAAAACGGTAACGTATTTAGATCGTTCAAAAGAAATTTTAAATCATTCTTTTTTTTTTTTTTTAAGTTTTATAACATAAGAAGACATTTCTTGTAAAAATTAAAAAAAAAAGAATAGATGTAATAAATTGTAAATAACGTGCGAAAAAATGTATTCCAGTGCTCCCAATATCAAAAAATTTATTTTTGTCAGACGGACATTTGTACCTATTTATGATGGCCTGTATCTCTTCCAATAACTTCAGATCCCGTTGACAGTTCTCTTGAAACTTGATAGTACCTCCTGGGGGAAAGAATTTGTTAAATCTTTGCAAAAATTGGAAAAAGGAATGCGGGTGTTTAAGCCGAAATAAAACTACAAATCTTTACTTGGGCACTTTAGCAAAAAGGTTCAACTTGAATCTTTTTTTTTATCAAGATCACAGATTTCCAATCAATTTTATAAAATATTCACCCTCACCTTAAAAAATGACAATATATTTTCCTTTTTTAGTTACATCTTGCTTAAAAAAGGAGATAATAGGGAATTTTTGCATCAATATTTTCTAAATAAATCGGCCTTCAGATCCTATAAAGATTTGTTTGTCCATCCCACTCTAATGGTATGTGGTAAAATAAAAAAGATTATTTTAAATTTAAACTTATCTCACAAGTTACCCGTTTCATTTGAAATGTATATATCTTATTTTTTTTAATGCCCTTTCTCTTTAGTATTTCTTGAAAAAAAAGAATTATCCAAAAATTTTTACCCCCTTCTAGAAAATTGAAACTTATTTTATTCAGAATTATGCCTGTATCTTTAAATTTTTTAAACAATTCAAAAAGTTCTTTTTTTAATTTATTTTCACAACTTAGGAATTATTTTCTTAAAAATTAAATTTATCCAAATGTTTCCCTTGAGTATTGGAGGCCAAGAACGAAAAAAAAAGCTGACAAGACAGTTGTAGGACTTTCTTGTCACGCAGCTAAAGCCTCGTTCCGGGTAAGTCCTACAATTGTGGGTTGTTTCTGATGCACGCCTTACATACATATATATACACACAACTTAATTTAAAACATTTATCATTTTATTTAAATATATATTTTTTCTTTATTTAATTCAATGATTCTAATTAAAGCGCGTGCGCATACCGTATTTAATTCGCGCACGTGACTGTACTAGCGGCGACGGTCGACACTAATTAAACTAAAGTAATTTCACAACTTACATAGATAAAATTTCGCTTCTATGCTTGGCAGACTGGTGTAGCTGCGAGGCTTAGCGCACCAGATACCGAGTCAACCGGCAATCAAGTCCAAGACCCAGCCAGTCCGAGTTATTTTACACTTTAAATATTATTCATTTATTTATAATTCTATCCCTCACCTGTGACGTCACAACATATAGTTTTTTGGAGTGATTTGCAAAAATTGTTTTTGCAAATAGTTATTTTTTAATTGTAAACAAATGTGCCTAAGAAAAATATGACCTAATTAGTCAAAATCTCAAGATACTGAGGGTGACCTTGCTCTACAGCCTCATCCCCTCAACAATTTAAGTTGAAAATTTAATGGCTTCAATTACCCATATATACAATTAATCTGATCAAGTTTGGTCAAAATCAGTCCATGGTTTTGGAGATATAAGCCAGTGCCGAACACATACATGTATAAGAACATTAACATCCGGAAAATTTTCATCCAGTTTTTTAGGTTCTTCAGGTGTCAAAATGTCAAGATCCGGTGAAAACTGCATATGCCCAAATTGGACCGATTAAAGTAGTTTCACTTCTATAGCTACAGCTCTGCTATAATGCTATCTAGATGAAAAAGTAAAAAAAAATTTTTTTTCAAGAACACAAAACAAAATCCTACTGTTCAATTTTCATTAAACCCTTCATACTTACAGAAATGCTCAGATTTTGTATTATCTATTTAACTATGTAAAATAAAATTGGAAATAAATAATTTTTCATAAAATATAAAAAAGAAATTCATAATTCTCGTTATTATTTTTCAATATAAGGAATTATTTTATCATAAAGATACAAATAGTGTGTAAAATTGAATTGAAAACTGTTTTTTGAAAATGGAAAAAACAACTGCCAGCTTTTTTTAAAGTTTATTAAAGAAAATTTTATTTCGGTTGTCATTTCACTCGTACAATACGTATACACTGAATGCATAATTAATTCATGGATACTTTTGCATGGATTGTATCAGAGTATTGAAAACTTTTTATAAATACACTGCAACATGTAATATATTCTGTAACACATGTCAAATATATGACTGTGAATATCTTAGCGGGGAAATAATTTTATTCTCTAAATATATAATTTTAATTTTTTTTTTTCATAAAATAACTGTCATTTTTCTAAAGATTGGAATTGTGTGTTACTTCTTTAAATTTGCTTAAATTAAACTAAATAAACAAATTTTAATGATTAAATTTGTTATACTTGTTAAGACATGATATACTCTGGTGTCATTACTTCTTATCATTGTTACAGTTTAAGTACTGTTTAGTTCATATTTTTAGATAATATTATTTTATTTCCTGATGTAATAATTATTTAGTAAAAGGAAAAAATACAATCCCATTTTGTTCAAATATACTTTGTTAATATTTATTCATCATTATTCTATTCTATTTAAGATAACAAAATTATACTTTTAAGAGGTTTTGTCAAATTAACCCTGACCTTGATTTTAATCAGGAGATATGTAAAAGCTGGTTTTTTAACTAGTTTTTTTCTAATATTAAATATTTAATTATAACTTTTTTTATTACTATAATAAATTTTAATTTGCATTGATTACTAGTATTTATTACAATAAATATTAATAAAAGCGATGAAATTACATTCAATGATGCTTAATTTCAGCGATCTAAAGGAATATTGTCATATTTTACTTTTCTTTATTCCCTTCAATTTACTGAATGCTACTTCCTGAGGTATTTCCTGATTTGTGGAACTGTGAGGTAGTAAAATGATGTAGTTTATTACATATTATTATTAAAAGTAAGGGACTGGGTAACTGATTACTGTAGAAACTCAGCTATCCTTTAAAAAGATTATTTAAATCATTTTTTTTAAATCAGAGGATCACTTTGTAAAACATTTTACAAAGTGATCCTCTGTCTTCACTAATGTAGTTAATATATTGTCATGATATCGTACCTAAGCGTTAACTTGAACACATCGTTTCAAACTTACAACATTATCATTTTGTATAAAAAATAAATAGTGTAGAGCATGCTTTTTATAATTTAATCTGTAAAAAAAATGGCACAATCAATTATTGATTTAACATTTCTTCCATTTTTTTCATACGGGTGAGAGGTCTCTATGGCACCTGAGATATGAGAGTAACTAGTCTCAGAGAAAGCAGTCAGGACTACTTTCTCTGAGAGTAGGGATATTCACAATAATCACCAGTTCTTTTTATGAAGCAAAGTGTTGTCACTTGAAAGAATGAGTTTAACCTGTATTTTTGATGGCATGGCATACTGGCTATTACTATTATTATTCATAGATACCAGCTTCTAGCAGGTTTGAAACAAATCTCTCTAGCTTTTCCTAGTAAGACACCACCTCTGATCAATAACTCTTTATTTTTCTTGTCTCTTCCAAATTATTTAGTCACCTATCGATCAAACTCCTTCCCACCACTTTCATCTGTGCTTTCTCCTAGTTATTATTTTTCTGTTTTCTTAATGTGTCTCATACTCAACCATATGCTATGTTCAGTGAAGAAGGTAATAAATAAGAAAGATTTCATTCCTTACTTTCTTCAATAAGCTGATGGAACATTTGTTTTTCTTAAGCATGGCTACATCATTTTCCATAGTTGCTTGATTTTCATGTCAGCTCATCTATTATCCATTTAGGTTTTATGACAGCTTATAGACATGCTTATATCATGGACTTCATCATTATTACTATGTTTATAATTTATTCTTTGCTGCCAAATGTAATTAGTTTTCTTTGATTCTTATAAATTTTAAAATAAATTTCTCTTCTAGCAATGAATGAATACCATACAGTATTTTTATTCATAGCACATATCCCACCTTACTCAATTTCAGTTTTATGTAGTAAATTTAATATTTATTTTTATTTTCTTTCTCGATCCATTTCAGTACTGTTTAAAAACATTACAAT
>JAAAKQ030049588.1:0-16335 GCA_010016005.3 Zanna intricata | reverse complement strand
TAGTAGTTAGCCAACGCGCTAACATCATTATTAATGCAATTGATGTTTATTCCAAATTTAAATTAATTATTGTTGTATTATTTACGGTATGTCTCTGTTTTATAACTTTAAAGCTACATTAGGCAGTATTTTTCTACCAGAACATTTTATTATGATTACCTATTTCAATTATCCTCGCACGGCTATTAGTTAGCTACTGCGCTAACACAAGTGTATTTGTTTTATGAATTAGAGAAACATAAAGGACATAAATCATAAACCAGAAGAATTTTCACCGATGTAAAATAATACATTCACATGCCAAAAGATAATTATTTTAAAATAATCATACAACTGGCCATTCTGTTGGTGAACTCATAAGTACCTCCCTCAAGGAATCTGTGATACCCTCTCATTGGTGAGAAAATTTTCTTTCTGCAAACCAGATAGCTGTAACTTCCCACAGATATTTCCAATAATACTACTAGAACCGCATTGACCAAACTATTCAACTGCGCAAAGATAGAATCACTAATCCCACTCCTTCATACAATACTGAGTACTAAAGTTTAGTACTTAATACTGAGTACAAGGGCTATTTCCGAATACCCCTTGTAAAATATTGAAAACAAAATATGATTTATGTTTCTTCACTTACCTACACCAATTATCTGCCCTCTGTTCAAATTCTTGGCAATTTTTTTCCTATTCCCCCTTCCTCGACCTCTTTTTCTTCCAGCAATACTGACACTAGTGACACCTTTCCATATGGATTCAGCAGGAGCTACACAAAGCAAGTACACAAAAACATTTTCAAATTAAAACAAAAATACTGAACTTTATATTAGTCTGACAAAAAATGGACAAAGAAAAAACTAATTTTCTTTCATTGCTTTTTTCTCATTTGATTTTGTTTGTTTGACAATTACAACACATTATAATTACAATATACTCATTACAAAAGACAATTATGATAACATGCTCATCATTGGTTGTGATAGGCACATGAGGCACTCCATCCCATTTTATCATGGCAAAATTACAAAAGACAGATCCCCATCTATCCTGTATATTGCGCTCATTTTCAAGTAATTCACAAGTGATGTCATATGCTTCAATTGTAAATACTGATGTTCTACATCAACTTTGCTAGCACTGACTTTAATTGATAATTTCTTTTATATTGTTTTTATGATCAACTAGCAAAGTATTGTTATACAGACAAAATGGCTGACCTGTAGTATGCTCATATTTTTACCAAATTAATAAGCATAAAAATATGTTTATGATATTTTCAGAAAGAAGTATGATGAATCAAGTATTCAGACAATACTGAGAGTAATAAATCTAGTTAAAAGGAATGTAAATAAATCTAGTTAGAAGTAGTTACTGAGGATGCTGCTAAACAACTTCTTTTTTCTTTTTTTTCCTAACCTCCAGAATCACAATTAAGTATATCTCCAGAGGATGAGATGAATGAATTCTAGCGTGTGTGAAAAATGCCATGCCTGACCGGGATTTGAACCCGGGGCCTCCGGATGAAAGGCTGAGACGCTACCACTCGGCCACAGAGGCCGGCTGGCTAAACAACCTAACTACAACAGTACAACTTGAAAGCAGTGTTGTTCACAAATCACCAATAAACATTCTCATGAAACATGTTAGCTTTTGGGAATAGTAGGATTAAATGATTGACTGCACCACCTTCTTTCCTTGAAGATGAGGTGTTACCACCTCATCTTCAAGGAAATTTTTGGGAACATTTAAAAAAAATACTAATAACCAGAAAGTATAAAGTGTATTACAGCAAAGATTGAGGAAAGAAGCAACTGTGTAAAATTCCTTTGCATTAGAAAACTGTTTTGAAATTTATTACTAAATCATAAATTTTGAACTACAATTTACATTATATGAATAGTTTTAAAAAAAAGGAAAATAAATTATGATTTATCCCACAAATACTGCAAAAAGATTCTTCAATTAGGGTAATTGTCAATTATTATCTGATTATAGCAAAAGGGTAATTGAAGAATCTGTTTTCAATATTTGTGAGATGAATTTTGATTTCTTTTCCTTTTTTTTTAAAGATTATTCATATAATGTAAACTGTAGTTAAAAATTTATAATTGTGTGATACATTTCAAAACAGTTTTCTAAATGCAAAGAAATTTTACAGTCATTTCTTTCCTCAATCTTTGCTGTAATATACTTACACTTTCTGGATGGTAGTATTTTTTTTTTTTATAACTTGTATTATAGCTGTTAGCTTGTCATAATTAGGTAATATAAGGCGATGATAACGACAAAGCATTTTTTACCCACAAAAAAATAAATAAAAAATTAGATAATAAATATATATAAAAGTTAATAAATCTCTATCAAGTACCATTGTCTGGGATAAGAATGACAGAATATTGAAATTCAGTAATGATGTGTTAAGATTGGTAACTGCCACAAGAGAAAGACTGCTATAAATGTTTTTTTTTTTTTGTGGCACAATTTATGAGTAAAATAAATAAAAGAGCTGATCTACAAACAACTTATAACAAGTTACATAAACAACAGTAGTTCTAAAAGTAGTTAAATTCCAACTGCTATCAACTACATTCCAAAATTAAATTAGTACTTAAATAATTATTTATTTATACATTCAACAATCTTGAGTAGTACAATCTTAAGTCAGTTAGCTATTAATTTTTAATGACAGAGTCAAATTTGTTTAGTAAGTACTCTAAAAAACATACTGTAATGCTTTCAGTCAAGTTTGAAGCCATTTCAGCAAATATTACTACTGCTTTGCACTCAATCAGTGGCTATTACTTTTTTTTGGGGGAGGTGAGACTATCTAAAATGAAGTTGTAAGGTATGCTGGATTTGAATGGTGTTTGTTCATTTAATATATTATTGTGTTTATATATTCCTTAATTTCTGGGTGATTATCTTTTATATATTATATAAACAATGAAGTACACATCTTTTAATTGTTTATGAATCTGTGATCTACGCTGAATGTGCTTTTGTATCTTCATTATAACTTTTTAAAAGTTGCATCCTACTTATCCAATGTAAAACATGCAGTATGAGAATTTTCAGTAAATTCATTCAAATACTCAGTTTATCAGTGAAATCATTAGCTATTTTGTGCGGAGGACAAAATTTTACAGTTTTTTTTTAAATTCATGAGCTATAGCTCTGAGTATTTGCTTATAGAAGTTAATGAAATGCACTTTTTGTTTTAGTTGTCTACATTTACCTTTTTCTTTAAATATCTTTGTGTAAGAGTGAACCAATGAGTGCAGTCCTATAAACACTTGTTTATGGTAGGCAATTTTTTAGTGCTATGGTCTTTTAAAATCTGACAAGTGTGGTGGATAATCTGAGGTCCTGTAAATAACTATGTCTAGCATTAGTGGTTTTCTGTAAATTTTTAAGAACTTTTGTACTGGATATCTTTTATGAGGGGAGATCAAGAGTGTTATATTTATATGTACCGTATTTACGCACATACAATGTGCACCTTATTTCTTAAAAACCAACATAAAATTTATGGATGCAGGGATTTCTAAACAAATGTCCATTATCTGCATTTACATTGTACTATACATTTTTGTGTAATATACTAATATGGTACTAACATAAAATAATTATATTCTAATTAATTTTGATTTCATCAGTAATTTAATGTTGAGTCACATCCGTAATGTATGCTGTAACATAATTGCCTGTTTAAACATTTTCATTAGTAGTTTTGTTTATCTCCACATCTCTAATTATAGCATTTGTTATTATTCATCATCCTCTATCTTTGTGTAGAACACAAGTTGTTTCAAATAAACACAGAGCAGTATTCATTTTTTAAATCAAGTAAAGATAGATTGTGTGTTTACTATACTAAGTTTTTCCAGTTTGTAAGCTAGAAAAAATAAGTTCTTTAAAACGTTCACATTGATTTATGTTTAGCAAAAAATTAAATTCATGGTCAGGAAATCAGTAATTGTGCAGCAGACCATAAATATATTCCAGAATCAAATATAAGAGATTGGAGAAAGAAAAAGGAGAAGCTTACAGATAGTAGTATTAGTAGAAGAGAATTTTGCAGGAAAATTTTCCTAAAGAAGAGGAATTTTTTCTTTTACAATCAAGGCGTATGTGAATAAGGATTTGCTATTTCAACAGAGATGGCACAATAAAAGCCACGCAAATCACAAGGGAACTTCAAATTTTAAATTAAGTGAAGGATGTTTTATGAACTATCAATAACAAAACATACATCTATTTGTCAATGCTTCCAGGATGCTTTTCTGAAAAAATGATTGGCTTTTCAGAGACATGTCATTCAGTTACACAAGAAAATAACTGTTTAATGGGGCAGATAGGAAATGGCAACCAAACACCAATTTACTTTGACATGTTGGCTGATTCAATAATTATACTGTCAGTGATAAACAGTTTGCATGCATACTTGAGATCATAAAAAACAACGATATATTAACATTTTCTTGCAGAAAAGCCCACCGGGCTGGTCTAGTGATTAACATGACATTGCAAATCACCTGATTTTGAAGCCGAGTGTTCTAAGGTTCAAATCCTAGCACAGACAGCTACTTTTATAAGGATTTGAATGCTAGATCATGGATACCAGTGTTCTTTGGTGGTTGGGTTTCAAATAACCACACTTCTCAGAGTGGTCAACCTGAGATTGTACAAGACTACACTTCATTCACATTCATACATATCATCCTCATACATCCTCTGAAGTAATACCTTACAGTAGTTACGGAAGCTAAACAGAAAAAGAGAGTACTTGAAGACAAGCCGGCTGGGCTGGTTTTGTAGTTAATAAGATATCGCAAATCTGCGAATTTTGAAGTCAAAAGTTCTAAGGTTCAAATCCTAGTAAAGTCAGTTACCTTTATACGAATTTGAATACTAGATTGCAGGTACCAGTGTTTTTTGGCAACTGAGTTTCAATTAACCGTACATCTCAGAAATGATCGACCTGAGACTGTTCAAGACTACATTTATATTATAACTACATACATATTATCCTCATTCATCCTCTGAAGTAATACCTTACAGTGGTTCCAGAGGCTAAACAGAAAAGTACTTTCCGATGGCAAAAAACCCACCATTTATTGTATTTAAAAGATAAATCTTTCCAATGGGTAAAAAATTATCCAATTTTCTGTTAGAATGCTGGAAATAAAACGAATTTTCAATGTTCACAATTTTTTCAGATGTCACTGACAAAAAAATAATTTTTGAAGCGAATGAAAAATGATAATCCTGGCCAACATTTAAATCCAAAATATCCCAAATAAGCCAGAAAAATATAATTATATCTAATATTGCAAAAACATGACTTATATGAGGGTAATTATTTAAAATTATTTGTACTTCTTTATTTTTTTTCACATAATCCTTATTTTTCAATACAATCCCATCATAAAACATTTGTCCTAATGTGACACTAGTCTCAAAATATCTTCAGTAAAAAAATTTAATCCATTTTATAAACAGATTTTGTAGTCTCATTTTCCACTTCTTTAGTGAATAAACTGTTTTCTTGAAAGATGTTTCTTCAGTTTCCAGACAGGTAGAAATCAGAGTGCAAAGATAGGCTTTTTCTGTGGCAGTTTCTTAAGATTTACTAACCAAGACTCTAAATTAATCTCTTCATCAAAAAACAGTCTGGAAATATGGACAAAGAATACAAGTATGTATGTTAAGTAATATATGTAACGTTATTTTATTATCTGTTAACAAAGATATGGTCTAGTTTAATAAGCTTAGCTTAGTTGATATAAAACAGGACTTCAGAGATTAATATTTTTTGTTTTAATTACCACTTAATTTGAACTTACACTTATTAAAAAAGCTAGTATTCCTTGTCTGCTGAAAAATAAATGTTGGTATCTTCACCTCCTGAATTAAAGGTTTCTGTGTAAACTGTTGAACCAAATTCCTTACCGGAGCTGAAAATAAGAGAAAAAAATTAAAAAACAATATTATCATTTAATAAAATATGTCTAATAATTTAATGAAAATTTATATATTAGAATAGCACACTATTAACCTGACTTCACGCAGGGCTGAAATTTTCCTCGCCTCTTCAGTAACCAAAACTGAAACTGATTATCAATAGAAGCATTTATGGCATGATAATTAGAGGTGGCCACATCTCTGAATAATCAAAAGATGTGAAAATAAATAATTATTTTAATGGCATGCTACTGGAGCAGTTAAAAATAAATCATTAAGACAGAATTCATTAGAACTGAGATGTCTAATAATAATTAATTCTCTACACATGGGATGAGACAGTACTATACAAAATATAAACAAAAATATCATTAATCATTCAGTTTATAACTTTAAAAATTACTGCATATATGGTAATCTTCTATGGCAAGAGAATGTGATCATGATTCATGTTTATTTTATTTCAGTTTTACAAAACATTTTTATAAATTATACCATAAGCAAGTTTCACAGAAACAGATATATGAATCTGGATCATAATCAATTTGTGATATGTCATCAGTACACTAAAAGACTGTGGCATTGGTGTTATATATAATTTTGACAAAGTAATATTATTTTTATAAGCATTTTCCAGTTCCTGACAATATTTAAAAATCAACTGTATAAATATACAAAGAATGAAAATGGATGATCTTCTATGTGACAAACACCTATTACAAAATAATGCCTACACCATCATTATTCTTCAAAATCTGTAAATTAATGTATTCAGGTGGCAAATTTATATTGCTGTTAAAGAAACTCTACAATAGTTGAATTATCATGTTGCTATAATGCACATTACTGTACCATCTCTTGTTTAAGCTACCAGATAAAATTATAACAGTATTATACAGAAAATAGGTTGAAGAGAAATAGAATACCTTAAAAATAAATTAGTAGTTTACTTCATTTGGATGAATGTAGTATGTATTAAATACTAAATTATAAGACTGCAAAATGTATCACATTATTGAAAACATACTCTGTACATTAAACAGCATGATGAAACTTATAAAACTTTAAAATTAACAAATAAATAAACATTTAATTTTCAAAATAATGGAATTTCTTCCAACAAATTTCTCAGTAGAGTTGCTGATAACCATTTTGTTAAAAAAAGTCTTACCTCTCTTTAAAAGCTTTAAAAACCATTTTTATACATAATCATATAAGATATTAAAAAAACTGTTTTGTTTCTCCTTTTAATACAATAATTTTAACAAATTCTACAGATTTGTATATTTCATACTGTTCAAACATACTAGAGAATTTTTGTTTTTATTTGCTGGTTGTGAAATTTACTGTAGTGAATGTCTGAACATGTATCTGGTTTCTGCGAACTGATTTGAAAAAACTGATCCTATTGTAACGCATAGTATTTTCTTCTTATATCTGCATGTAAATAAGGATCCAGTTGGTCCAATACAGTATTTAGTAAAATCCCTTAAGAGGAGACCCTGATGGGAATCTCAGGGTGAGGCAATCTGCTGCTGCGGCACTTGAGAGTGACTAACATAATGCCTAATGGTGGTTCCAGTCACCTGTGGTAGTGTAAAATTGGTGAGATGGTTAGGTTTAGTTGGTATGAAACAGGCACACATACGGTCTTTACCAATATATAGCAGTACCTGTAGTGAGCCCATCACTACCTCATGGGGAGTATGTAAACGTATTCCCCTTTATTGGGAAAAAAAAAAATTTAGTATAATCAATGAAGTTTAATTTTTACACTCCTAGACTTTGTTTTTTAGTATGTTGTAAGATCTTGTGTATTTTGTTAGTTATTTTGAAATATATGACAGTATGCACTTTTGTACAACTGTTGGTTGGCATGTGTTAAGATTATATTTTAATAAAGAGCATTATATTTCTATAAAGAGCTATTTTTGATTTGTTAAATATTTTATGTAACATATGGTTTTTGAGTAAGTAACCATTAACGTAGTCACATTTTTACTATAGTGTGTTTTTCAGTGTAGTTGTCAACAAGTAAAAGAGTATGTACTAGGTAATGTAACAAGCTTGAATAAGCTGAATGTTTCTGCTGAGGTGGTTAGACATGTTATGTATGGATAAATGTTTGTTATTTGTACAGTTACAATGCATTTTTTGTTCTAACAGTTTGTTTTTACCTACTTTGGATACGGGAATGTCAAGAAAGTTGGGAGGTTAGATGTATTCATGTCTGGCATTAAATGCAAATTTCAAATACAGTGTGTGGTCTTTTTCTATTCTTGAAAATAGACCACATCTTTGCTTTCTTATCTATTTCGTGTTTCATCAAGCTCATGGGGAACAACATTTTTTCAGTAAACTGTATTAAAATCGTTTCAAAGCTTATGACTTGAGTTTTAATTTCTTCTTTTTTTATATTACTCTATCATTTTTCTGAACAGAAGTATTCCACTTTAAAGAGAAAAGACCACTTTTGCCTTTAATATTGCATACTACCTGATCTAAGCAATATATTGATACAAAAAAATATATGATAATTAAAAGGTTTTGGTCAAGCTTTAATGAAAAATTATAAGGTCTTTAATGTAGCATTGCAGTTTTTGAATTTTGTTCACTTTGTGCTTAGATATTGAAATATTTAATGATTGATTTACTGTAACATGATCTTAGATTAAGCTGAGAGCAGGTGATATATGTTGCAGTCTCAGTCTTTAAAAATTTCAATACCTCGGCACAAAATGAAAAAAGCCAAAAACTGCAATGATACATTAAAGACTTCACAATCTGTCATTAAAGCTAGATTAAAGACCTTTAACTTCCATATTTATTTGTGTCAATATGTTGTTTAGGTCGGGAGATATGAAACATTAAAGACAAAAGTGGCCTTTACATTTTAAATTGGAATATTTCAGTTCCAAACAATTCTTAGAACATACAAAAAGAAAGCCAGAGTCTTAAGCTTTTAAATGATTTTAATGCAATTTACTGAAAAAATGTTTTTCCTTCAGGCGCTCAATCAAACATGAAGAAAAAGTTTCAAAATTTTAAAACTTTTCTTCTCAATGATTGTTTTTAATTTATTTTTTAAATCTTATATATACTGTCAAAGAGTAGAGTATTCAGTCTTCAATTTTTTTTTATTCATCTCTAAGCCTCTTGGTTGCAAAGTGATTGAGTTCTTTGGTTTCAATTAACTACACTTCTCAGGAGTGGTCGACCTGAGATTGTACAAGACTATACACTTCATTCACATTCATACACATCATCCTCTGAAGTAATACCTTACGGTAGTTCCGGAGGCTAAACAGACAAAAAGTAGTTAAAGTATCACTGAAACATACCAGAGACCAGTTTCTGTAACTGCAACAATAACAGCTGTTCAAACATTAATCAAATGTTTTCAGAATAGTGAAATCTTAACTGAAATCTCTATGTATATATACATACATATATCATATATATATATATATATATAGTGTATATATATGTTTGTTCATAATCTATCAGCATTTCCAAAACAGTTAAAAGACTTATAATAAACATCAATTTTTGAAATATTTTACAATCATTTTTTTTTTCATATAATCCTTTTTTTACTTTTGAATGCTAATCATAAAAATTTAAAGTGAGATGTGATCAACTCATAAATAACGGCTATTACTGGGTAAAATAGTAAGGAAAAAACAGTTGGGTAAAAACAATTGGATAAAACAGTTAGGAAACTAACTGGTACACGGCAAAATTAGTAATAGAGAAAAGCTATATAGAAAAAAAAATCAGTTTGTGCTGCTCAGAAATAGTTTTTTCTGGGTTAATCAAACGTAAAAACATACAGTCGTTTATTAAGATGTATGAGAATTTAATTTAAGAATAAAATCAAAATAAGACAGTTAATCTTTTATCTAAATTTATACAATGCTTTGAACCCTAAATACGTTTAAATAAAGAACAATTTTAAGGTTATGTATGAGAATACAATTATTACATTACCATTTTCCGAAAACAGAATCTGCGATACTAGTCTTTTCGATATAAAATTCCGCAAACTCAACATTTTGCTTGAAAATAGAAATTCTATTTTTTAAAAATTTGTTAACCGAACGACATTATCTACCCTCATAACAGAAAACTACCGTAGATTCCACTGCTACCAATGTAGAGATTTTACTACTTAAATATACCAACTACTCTTTTAAAGGAAAATCTTTATTGTTTCGGTTTATTATTACAAATTACAACTTATATCCAGAATGTGTAAGTCTTAAATCACTTGTATGATTTTCTAATTAAATAAGCTAATTTATTGAGGGTGTAAATGTAAATCCACCGCCTTCTGACATACTCAGAATGGCATAAACAATAATAAAATTAAGTAACCAAAAATACCGAACATATTGGCACAGCTTTCAAAACGTTTAGTCGAGAATACTTTTAAGAACGATTGCTTCAGATAATCACGTTGTACAAACATTTTGGTAGGCAGTAACATCAGTCATTTTGACAAAAATTGTGTAAAATAGATTCCCAACGAATCAGAAAAATAGTAGTGACATAACATAATTTTATTACTTCCACTAACATTCAATAAACAATATTCTTTCTCATCTTTTTTTATGTCATGAACCTCTTGCTTTCATGCTTAGTTGATACTTTATGTAATACGTTAGAAAATTATAGTTTACTGAAATAGTAAAAACACTTAATTAAATAATTTTTTTTATAATGTATACTAATTTTTTGAAGTTTGTTGCAACAGACTGAGCACAGCTATGTATAAAATAAGACTAATATAAGTCCATGTCAGTTTGCTGTATTTTTGGCTAACCGTTACTATGGCCGACAAAGCTTGAATAGAAATATCGAAAGAAGGATTTATGTTATCTCTTTACAAACTTAAAAGAAAAGGAGAGAAATGTTAAATCATGAAAATGATATGATGGCAAAGAAACTTGTTTAAATTGTACCTACAATCACAAAATGGATAGAAGAGGGAGTTACCAGATTGAAAAAATAATGTACAACTGTTTCATGGGACTATCTATGGATGCCTTAAGGAGACATTAAACAAGAATTTATTTTTCACAGAGTTAATATGTGAAAAAACCTTATTTTTGTAGACAGACATTTGTGTGTCTGTAAGTTGGCCAGCATTTGATTTTAAAACTGGACCTTGTTTACCAGTCTTCAAACTTGGTAAACAGTTACTACCTTCAGGGGAAAGAATTTATTATTACTTTTGCAAAAATTGGAAGAAGGGGTGGTGTTTTAGCTAAATAAAATTTCAAATCCTTATAAAAAATTACTTCATACGCATTTATTTTTTTACCCAAACGTACCTTCAAAAAATAAGTGTTTTGCTTCTATATTTTCTATGGTTTTTTCTTTAATATGTCGATGAAGACATAATTGAGCTGAATAAATGAACATTTTTTGTTGATTTTTTTTAACAGTTTTACATTGTAAAAAGAATTCACAATTTTGGTTTCAATAAAAAGCATTATTTAATCTTAAAAACAGAAAGAAAGTTCAAGTTATTAAATTTTTTGGCTAGTCTAAGCATTTTAAAAAATAAATTGAAACAACTTGGAGACTGGCATACTGCAAAAGTTAGGCAATTACTTGCTACCTTTTCCAACTTCATATTGTGTAGAATTCTGAGGCTACATTGCTAGTTTTTGTTTTACATGGAATACATTATTTTTCTGGAGGAGCTAATACCATAACATTTTCATCTTTGGAAAACAGATTCTTGCTTTAATAACCTTAATGTGTCTGCAATTAAACTAAATGATTACCTATGACTGTCCTGAAAGTCATGCTTAGTAAAGAAAATCTATTTTCTTTCATCTAGTTAAATGACCATCATTCCCAGTTCTGAGATACTTTTTTTTCTCTTGCAAGGGTAGATGTCTAAACCTTTTTTTGAATTATATAGTATCTTATTTTATTCATTCTTTTTTACCATGTAACTATTCCAAAAAAAATTTCTTAGTACACAGCTTATCTTATATTATATTGATCTGGAATCATTTTGTACATAAACTGTCACTTCATCTTTGTAATCATTTTCCTCATCAGTGTTTCAAGAAAACAATTTTGAATTCACAGATTACTTGCCAGCAAATCTCACTCCTGATTCTTTGAGGTGGATAATAATAATCCAACCACTTGCATGTATATAAAAATTCAAAAACTGTTTTCTCTGATGTCATTAACTTCAGCCACCATCAAATCTTCTGCTTACAAACAAGCACCTAAGAGATGTTGCCACCAATTATATTCCAAATTTAATTTTATCTTTCATAAACTGAAACCATAAATATTAAATAAGGTTGGTAATAAAGAACAACTCTATCAGAACTTTTCTGATATATTTCCAGCAAGCACCCTTTGACATTCAGCATTACTTTGGTAGCAATCTTATACAAAGTACAACATATTAATACAAAATTTTAAAGCAGTTTGTAGGACTGCAGATCCTTAGAATTGAGATAGATTTGGAAATTTGCGATTTTAATTTTTCAGATCAGAATTTTTAGATTTGATGAGATTATTACTATAGAAGAGTTATTTATTAGTATTAATATTAATAACAATAATAAAGGTCATTTGTTTGTAAAATTAAGATTTGTTGTACAATATTTTATTACGCTGACCTATGATTTAATTGGGGCAACATTCAATCAAAGAAAAGTTATTTTTATAACTTAAATTATAGTAATTATAGCGGTTTGGCTTAAATATAATGTACTGGAACATGATAGGAGAACAAAATGTCACACAAAGTGACAAGTGTGCTGGCATCTTACAATTTCATACGCCTACTGCTAACATCTCAAATTTTGCTGATCCATACCCTCTTATTTTCTTTAGATCTCCATTGTTATGAAGTTGTGTATACCTAACAGATCATGTGTCTAAAACAATATGTAGTTA
This sequence comes from Zanna intricata, assembly GCA_010016005.3. Lineage (NCBI taxonomy): Eukaryota > Metazoa > Arthropoda > Insecta > Hemiptera > Fulgoridae > Zanna > Zanna intricata. The sequence continues at coordinate 3,438 of JAAAKQ030049588.1, read as the reverse complement.
TTGAATTTAAACTATAAAAAAAAAAAGAACCACTAGTGACATTCATTGTCACCTATCTTGTACTGTTAAATTGAATGTTGAGGATGAAGCTAGCAGTGGCTAACCAGTTTCTGTGACTGATGAGAAGCACCAAAAGGAGGTGCATGAAATGATTCACGATTGTTGGATCATACATGAATATATTGCCATCCAGGTAGGCGTATTCAAAGAACAAATATGACACATTACTGGGCTATTGTAAAATTTGAGCTCACAGAAAAGTATAAACAACAATAAAGGAAAGTTTCTGAAACGTTATGGTGATGGAGATGACTTCCCTTTAAATATTGTGATGGAAGATGAATCTGCGCATAATTACAACCCAGAAGCAAAAAAGCAGTAGACAGAATACCAGCACTATATGATGGTCCACCACAATAAAAAAAATCCAAAACTCTCTGCAAAAATAATTCTTTTGACAAGTGCTATGGGTTACCAAACACATGAACAAGGTCAGTTCAATTACCTGAAAGCTGGGTCAACTATAAATTCTGTACAATATAAAGAGATGTTAAACCAGCTAAGAAATCAACTATGTCATGATAGATAATCTATGTAACCAGTTCAGCACATGATAATGTTTGGCTACACACACTATTTACAACCATCAAGGCTCTTGTGAAGTTGAAATTTCGATCTATTCACATTCTCCATAACTAACAGATTTGATGCCCTAGTCTTCACTTCACTTTGCAATTAAAAAGGAATACTGAGAGGATTCATTTCATCATGAATGATGAGCTGAAGTATGCAATGAGGTCTTGGCTCAAAGAATGACCATCAGCTTTCTTCACTGACAGAATGAGAAAAAAAATCACCATTAAGAAACATGTATATTTGTAAATGCTGAGTATATAATATTTTTTGGCAAATAAAATGTTCTTTTATGCCATATTTGTTTTATTTGATTATCTCTTTTCATTTGTCCGTTGTAAATGACTATATTTTCAGCCATCATGTCTTCAACTATCGTATTTCAGTTATCTCTTGCCATACAGCATTAAAATAACATACCATAAAATAGACTATTTTAAAATTCAGTATAACATGCTAAATTATAATACAGAAGAATGAAGATGGTACTTTCAAGAAAATCATAAAGCAGGAAATTTTAATAAAATTTGGGAGAGTAGGATAGGCAACAGAAAAAAAAATTCCTTAAACAGCTGTTTATTATACTTAAAAGTTAGTTGATCTTATTTATATACAATACAAAACATGATGACAATCTTTAAATAACCCATTGATTACAAAATAACTTAATATATTAATAAAAAAAAAAGCAATAATAATAAAATTAATAAAAAGAAAAAGAAGGTAAGAAACTTAAGATTACCTGATATTAGGGTAATAAAGGGTTATGGAAAGAATTCATTGATATTATAATTAACATGCATTTTATGAGATATAGTTGAACCAGAGTCCTTTAATGAAGCTTTAATTGAGGAAAAATGGATGAATTATTGTGCAGAATAAATCATGACAAAAATAATGCAATTAAGAAAAATCTTAACTTAGAATAAATATATTTATTCTGCAATAGCAGATACAATAAGTTGTTTTTCTCAACTTACAACACAATATATTCATTTAGAAATGATAATATATATATATATATATACATGTACAATGATGGGTACTGTGCAAAGTTATTGTAATTCGAACTCGTATCACACAGTTTTACTTCTACGTTTACTCTAATCATAATGATAATAAAAATAAAAAATAAATTCTTAAAAATTTTTCCTATTCATCCTTTTATTGATTTTTCCTAAAATAAGACAATGAAATAACGAATGTTAAAAAATAATTTTATTTACATGTTTATAATTGATATTAAGAAATAAAAAATATTAATCTTTCTTTTTAAGATCACTAATAAAATAAGAAGGAAAAATCAATATACCGTATTTTCTTGGGAGTATGAAAAATATGATCTATTATCTACTTTTTTCTTTAAACCTTTCATATTCAACTGCTATGAAAAATATATTAAATTTTAAACAACAACATTTCCATTAAATATAATATTAATTACGTAATAATCCATACAACACTAAAAAAAAAAAAACAAACAAAAATATGAATTTTATTTAAACTACTATTTTTACTAAAATCTATGAAACTATTACTATTTCGCTTCTTTTTAAACATTGTAACTATTTCACTGACATACATTACTAAAATTAAACTAATAATAAAAATAAAACTACATATTACAATTAATTTATATAAAGAAAACAAAAATCATCATATTTGTTAATGCATATCACCAACGCAAGATATTTTACAGTGATGTATGGTAAATATATCTACTTAACAATATCAATCATTTATAGTAATAATACAACAACTAAACGATACATGTTTACAAAAATATGTCATGCAAAGTAAAAGATCTTACTATTAAAATATTTAATGAAAGAAATACTATAGCGTAATAAATTACATTATAATTAAACCCACAATAATAATAATAAACTTAAATTACCAAGATTATTATATAACTAAAAAATAAAAATAATTTACAAATTATTCACATCATGATAATGAAGATTTATTTCTGATTCAATCTTCTCAATGATTTTCACCATTTTATTTTATTTTTATTTTGTAATTATGTTCAAGATACAACACAATTGGATTTCTCTTGCATGTTACCGTTCGCCCTTTCTATTTCTAGCAGCATAGTGTGAAATATATCAGCTACCGCCTAGAAAAAAAGAGATAAATCTTTAAATATAAATGTAACATTGAAATACTGGATTTTGAATAATCCACTGCCAGAGTCTGCAATATACTAGAAAAACTACACATTAATTATATTAAAATAACCAAGCACATAAACAAAAAAACATGCTTTAGAATTTCTAAAACTGAGTGTTATTTATAAAACATGAAAAGTAACTGTAAAATTAAGGGATGTTAAAACACAGCTCATTTTCTAAGCGAAAAGAATTATACATTTTAAAAATAAACACACAAAATTGTAAAAATAAATATATATATATTTATTTATAATTTATGTAAATGTACACACACAAACATTTATATAATTAAGTATTCCAGTTGGCATCGAGTTGTATTGTTCAAGTTTTGTGATTATTGGGGTTTATGTTTTGTAAATTTTTAATCTTAGGTAATTTTTTGTTTTTGCTTGATGTAATTTTGAAATTTCTTTATAGATTGATGATGCAGGATCCTGTAAAAGTTGACTTCTGGTATTAGTTTTTTTAGGTTCTTTTAGTGTGTTTGGTAGTTATTTTTGGTTAACTAGCACAGTGGTCAGTATGTTGATGAATTTTTTTTAATTTCACAAGGTTATATATATATATATATATATACACACACACACACACACACACACACACACACACACACACACACACACACACACAC
>JAAAKQ030049566.1:2028-16335 GCA_010016005.3 Zanna intricata | reverse complement strand
ATGAATGTGAATGAAGTGTAGTCTTGTACAATCTCAGGTCGACCACTCCTGAGAAGTGTGGTTAATTGAAAACCCAAACACCAAAGAACACCGGTATCCATGAGGTATTCCCCTACTGACCTAGAAACTAACTCGCTCACTCTGCGAGTCAGCTTGTAGCCATCTGTCCCTGAAGTATTCATATATTTGTCCACGTAGGTAGGAGCTAATTCCACTATCTCTCAAGGCCGTCAAAATTGCTTGCCACCTAAGTGACCCAAAGGCGTTTTTTATGTCTAACAATATCAGTAAAGGCAGGCCCCTTGTCCAGTGTTCCTCTTTTTAACTCTTTGGCCTAAGCTATGACCTTGTTAATCGCCTGGATTGTTGATCGACCCTTATGGAATCCAAATTGGTTGGGGTGCAAATCGCCTTTCTGCTTCAGCTCTTCAGTTATTCTTATAGCTATCATTCGTTCTACCGCCTTGTCTAGTGTTGATAGGGAAAAGTGGGCGGTTATTATACCGCCCGCATTATAATATGCAACATCTCTTGAGGTTTTGGAAAGAATACCAAACAGGATTCCATCCAGCACCTGGGAAACTAATTATTATCTAGTGTCTGATTGATTACTTCTACTATAGTTCAAGGCATTGCTTTCATCAGACCATTTAGTACCGTAGCCGGTACGCCATTGGACGCGAGCTTTTCCTATCTGCCAATTTATTAATTGTGTATTCTATTTCGTTCTTGGAAAACCTCCTATTCTCACTCATAATCTGACCTATGAGCAATTCATTATTACTGGGGAAAAAATTTAACTAGCTGCGTAATGACTTGCTTCTCCGTGAGGACGAGCAGTTGTCTTCTGAACTTCTTGGTAATGATGTGGTAGCCCGTTTCCACAGGTTAGCGTCCAATTATTCACAGAGCTCCCTTCACTTGGCAGTCTTTGTATTTTTGATTTCATAGTTGAGCTGCTTCCTATATGCAGCGTATTGTCTTACTGCCACCGTATTGTTCCTCACTACATATGTGCCTCAATCTTTGCATTTTACGTCTTAGCCGTTGTTACACTCTGTGTATGTCTGCAATTCTGGTTGTCCACCAATAAGCCGGTTTAAACCATGTATTCTGGCTCGTAGTCGTTGTATCTCGGCTTTTATGATTTTCTGAAATTCTTCTGGTGTCAGGTTGGCTTCATTTTCTATCATTTTTGAGACTCTTCTCACCACTGAATCCACTCCTACATTACCTTTGTTAACTCTATTCTTAATTTTGAGTCAGTTAAAACTTTTTAAGTTATATTTTTAATACACTTCAAAAAGGGAGGTTATATATTTGACTCGTATTTGTATATTTTTGTTTGTTTGTTCACACAACTTTTCTTTCTTGTTGCAATTGACACATATGCTTTTCACAGTGGTATCCTGATGTTGAAGAATTTTTTTGGACACAAAAATCGGTCTGAAAATTGACAAAAAAATTTTTTTTCGCCGTCTGGCAGGTAGGTGGGGACAGTGATAATCCTGATATTCTATATGAATGAGTCATGTAAGATGATGTATGGTATTCTGTAGGGCAGGTAGCATGAGTTTCTGCTGCTAAAAAAATTTAAAAATCATTAATAAAATCAAGATACCAAACATTTCACACCCAATATACATTATATGTAATATACAGCATCGGTAGGGAGAGATGTTGGTATGTCATTAGTAATCAACGTATTGACACCTTGAGTGAAGTGTAACATGTTATTCAATCTTATTGTTTCTCAATCATTCTGTCTCAGGAGGTGTTTTTTTTTTTTGTGTGGGCTATTCAGAACTTTACGTGGATGTAAATCACTCAAAGCTAAACCATCTAACATCTGACTTGACTTAGAGCAACATAAACTTGACCTTTGGAAAATACTTTTTTATTCAAATTTACTACAGCGCTATTTAATGTACATACAATTTGTGTACTGTTACAGCCCAACTTAAAATTAAACGTAGCATACGTCTTTCTACATCTCCATATCCTTCAGTAGCTTGAAACGTTGTACTTACTGGTGTAATAGGTACACAACTACAATCATCTTTCATTTTTGTACTTATTGTTTCGTCATCAAATTATATTTGACACAGCTTTTTATAATGCAATTTTCAGTTGATCCTTCGCAGAGCAGGCCATTTAAATTTATTTATAATTCCAATAGTGCCGTTAACTAAACTATCAGTACTCGGTATGTTACGCCGTAACATAACTCTTGAACCTTGTGCCAGTTGTTAATTATGCCACAGGTTCCCATATTTATTAATGTCTACTCTACCGGAATAACATTTTCGGGGGAAGTTTTTTCAAATGTTGCAGTTTCTCATGAATCATCAATAGCATTAATAATATTAACTCTGTTTTTGATATTATATCAGTCATACAATGATTACATTCACCAACTAATTTAATAGTTGGGAGTATTCTTTCAACATTTCTATCTGCAAATTTGTCGGTTAAAGATACCCTCCTTCTTTCGCAAAAATGTCCAATTGACCAGTTGTATCTTCACCAAAATTAAAGTTATTTAATGAATTCCATGTCATTTCTTTATCTCATGTTTATTGTTGGCTCACAAAATGAAAAATGTTGCCACAAATTTATTTCTGTTTCTCACTAAGGAGACAGAACAAAACACCAATGGCTTTTGACTGGAGGCAGTTGCATTATATCACCAAAACGGAGCGCATTAACTACACCAAATAACTTATTGTTATTAATCGGACACATGCAATTATGAAATAATTATTAAAAAAAAAAAAATTGTAACCAAAATCAAAATGCACTAAAAGGTAAGGAAAAAATTTTCCCCGATAATTAATTAATTATAAATTTCTTAAGCATGGTTTCTCGTGATATGATATAATAAAATTAATAAATCCACCTTACCAGCAATTAAAATATAAAATCTCAAGATCTTTCTGTTCCTAAATCATCGTTAGGAGAATTAAGGTATTACAAAATTGTCAAGATTAAAATAAAATAACAGTAATAACAGTACGATATTACCATATGTAATAACAGTGTTGATATTATCAATATACTTTTGGTTATTAGGATATTACATTGATAATATCCCGTACAGTCATCACTGTTATTTTATTTTAATCTTGACTTTACTTTGAGATATTTTAATTCTCTTGACGGTGGTTTAAAAACCGAAAGAACTTGAGATTTTATATTTTAATTGCTGATAAGGTGTACTTATTAATTTAATTTATTTTACTATAATTCCTTAAGACACCTTTTTGAATCGGCGCCTTCTTCTACAAAATAAATCTCCAGATGTAATATAAATTTATTCTATAATACTATATACGTATACTTCACGAAAACCAATTTCGATATTACATCAGTGGAATTCATATTTATGTTCTTTAATTTCTTTTCCGTTTGTGATTATTACGTCTCTTTATATACACCATTTGTAGGCATTCAAGTTCCAAATAAGTATGATCATGTATTTTGGTGCTGATTCAAACAGTGTGTGAGGAATTAATTAAGTATTTGGACGAAATGATATCTTACTTTATAGCGCATTTTGATGGGAGGTCCATTTTAAAAATAATTATTATGTTAATTTAATATTAAAAAGAACGCATAATACACATGTTATAGATGTAAGTTGAATACGTATTTGTTTTTTCATTTATGAAAATTCATAATGTAACGAGGTGGGTAGCTGATATACTATATTAATCTTAAAAATGGGAAATAACATTTGTGTTAACAACAAAATTAACTGTCTTATTGACTAATCAAAGAGCCCATTAATAATCTAAAATATCAAATTAAAAAATACATTAAATCAGTAGAAGTTTTATTTGATATCACTGATAAAAAAGTCCCTGGAATGATAATGCTGTTCCGCTGGGAAAATTTTGATTGCTGTATTCAATTCATTTATATAAACGTAATCATTTTAAAATAATAAATTTAAATTTACAATAGTAAATTTTAAAATAATATTAGATGTAGAAGTTTTAAAAATATTTTGGAATAGTTTTTTTCCTATACTAAAACAATATTTAATTTCTGTTGCTGTTCCAGTGAGAGGAGAGATGATACAAAGAGTATAACTTTTATTTTTTTAAGTAGGAAAATCGAAAAATATACGTTATTTTCTTTTAAATGTATAATTTATGGCCCTAATAATTTAGAATGTAGGCGCGCTACTATTTACAATTATTATTTTTTAATAAATTAATTTATTTAGGAATAGTTTATTTTTGAATTTATTTCTTAACATTTCTTTCATAAGTGGATTTAATTCCAATAATTAAAAAAGAAAATCCTAATAACGCCATGAGTGTTTAAATAAGTGTCATAGAACTGTAAAAATTGTGTATTTTCTTAATCTAAGAATTTGTATTTTTTTTGTCATATATCCATTAAATCGTAATTAATTTAGCATTTCGTGGAATCCAAAAAAAGCAATTTGAATATATAATTTCTACATATTATGTCAACAAAAAACGGGTTTTAATTTTAACAGCTAGAGTATTATGCGGTTAACCTTAAGAAATTTGAAACAATTCCTGTAAAAAATATTACCTCCGTTTGAAAGATTTGGTTTCGTGTAGCGTTATTAAAGTTCTTTAAAGACTGAAGCAGATGATAAGGTAATTGTCGTTATTAAAATAATAATATTTTTATATTTTCTGGTAAGAACACTATCATTTCTATGTTGAGTACTGTTTATCTTTCTTCTTTCGACAATGAAGTAATTCCGAAACGCGTCAACGTATAATAAAAGTATGAAGCTTTCTTTTTTTTTCTGTTCAGCCTCCGGAATTGACAAAAGTATGAAGCTAAGAAGATGAACAGTACTCAAAATAAAAAAAAAGATTAATAATTCATTTACATTTTACATAAAGGGACGTAGGTTAGAACTTTATCTTTTTTCCTCTTCATTTTTCTCCCGCCTCGCAGAGTCGGACTCGCATCTAAGCATAAAACTCAGCCTGAAGGTACCATCGCCTCAAACTGCCTGGGCAGTAACCCTCGATCCGGAAATTAAGTAAACGGATTTTTAGTTAATATTTCGTTACTGTATTGTTAATTATCTAATTTTATCTATTTTTGCCGAATCATGAAAATATTTATTTCATTTTAAATGCTAAGCCTCTCTTTTATCTGTTTAGCCTGCGAAACTACCGTTAAGGTATTACTTCAGAGGATGAATGAGGATGATGTGTATAAATGTGAATGAAGCAATTAATTATCAGTACTCAACTTTCACGGGAAAAAAAACGGTGTCGATGTTACGATTCAGAATTATCAATGCTACGATTCACTAGACGGTTTAACAGCAGTAATGCGTAGATGTCAATCTACGCAAATAGAATAGAGTCAATAGAATATAGATTCAATATAGAATAAATATAGAATATAGAGTCAATAGAATAAAGTCAAATAGAATATTTTAATAAAAGATTTCTTTAATGTTAAGTGGAAGAGAAATTTGCATGTCAAGACGATTAAAATGCAATTAAATACTTTTTTTTAGTTATATGCATCTGAATAATTAGTGAATCTAAAAATGATTTCATTCTTTTCAGTCGCTCAGGTCAATATTCTACCTTGTCTTTAATTTACGGACTTTTTAAAATGAACATTTCAGTGAAGAAAGATTACTTACAAAAATTCAAAGATCCATCATATTTTCGTTTTGATAAAAAAAAAATTATATATTTATTATAAGCATCCATTATTAAGATATGAGGAGAATTTTGAACTATAAATTCTTAAAATAATTGCTACATTAACACTAGGGTAAAAGAAAGTACTGTAATGATCACCTCATAAATAAAGCTCTTGTGAACTACGTTTAATAAAACAGTGGTTAATCATTTTCTTGCGTAAGTTAATGGAAATTGATCCTCGTCGTATGAAATATTTAATCATATCGTTGCGTAAAATTTCCTTCATTGCTGATGTAATAATAGTCGATTTATATTACCGTATACAATTTCAAACTCTGCTTTTAACTGTGAGCCTATTACTTAATTTTTAAAACTTATTCTTATCTACAATAATTAAAACACTTGAAATATCGAGGAATACATAGAAAATGATAAAAATATTGAAAATTGGCCTAAAAATGTTTTTTAAATATTAATTAAACAATTAGTTTAATATATTTTTATAATTTTATTTTATAATTTTTATAACATTTATTTTCATCAGTTTATAAAGAGAAAAAATAGAAAGAAAACGAATTAAAATCGTACAGGTAGTGGAAAAAAAACAGTGCAGAATAAAACAAAACCACTTCTCTTTTTTTATGATCCGCTACAAAATGAGTTTTTTCTGTCTCATCCCTGAAAGTATGGCAAAAAAGGAGAGAGAGAGAGATCAAGTCATCTTAACTCGAGAATTAAACACACGAGGCTTACCCACACTCATCTATTAGGCTCCTCTCAGCAGATCTGTGCCGGCCTCCGTAGCCGAGTGGTAGCGTCTCGGCTTTTCATCCGGAGGTCCCGGGTTCGAATCCCGGTCAGGCATGTCATTTTTCACACAAGCTACAATTCGTTCATCTCATCCTCTGAAGATATAACCTAACGGTAGTTCCGGAGGTAAAAAAAAAAAAAAAAAAGAAAAAAAAGCAGATCTGCGAGGCGTTCAAGGTCAAATGGTCCGTGCATCACTTGCTCTTTGATTGCCCTATCTTTGATACCATCCGACAAACTTTAGACCTGGTTCAGATATGAAATTTCTATTAAGTCGGAAAGAAAATATAAAATGTCTGTTGCAGTTCCTCTCCTGTAGTGGAATGAAGAACTGTTTTTGTCTGATTTATGTAATTTTGTTTGTGTTTGTTGTTTTTGCCTTTTTTTATTCTTTATTGTTCCTGTTTCCTTACTGTTTGTTTTTTGTTTATTTATTTTTTTATCACGTATTGTTATTTTAGTTGTTGATGACTGTAATTGTTGATGCGACTCTAAATAAAAGCTTTAAAAAAAATCTGTCTACAGAAATATGAAATTATACAACTTTACGAGTAGGGTGTTGAAAATTAAACTACCATATTTTTAGCTCTCTGCTATAGATATTGTTCATTAATCGAATAATAAAAACTTTTAAACTAAAATTTAGTATGAAATCATGAAAAATAGGCAAATACTGCAATAAACAGCAAATGAGTTTAAAATTGTCAGCAGTTAAAATCCAGCAACGAATATAAGTATTAAATATTCGAGTGCAGTTGCTGTACTCGGTGGGTTTTTTTTTTAGAATATGATAAATGAGTTCAATTAAACTGTAAAATGAGTATCATAAAAACGAATAAACCGACTTCTGGAAGTCATTTAGAATATAACGTAATCACTTCTCTATGCAAACTTCTCTAAACAGAGTACTTCACTGCGCTACCAGCAGCTGCTCTGCAAAGTAACTTAAAGAGGGGAATATTGATATCGGATAGCGATACAGCCAGTACTTTTCCATTTTCCCCACTATGAAGTAATCCTGTTGCTACCAACTTAGCGGAATGAAATATCTCATCCGTTAATCCATAGACTATGCACGTGTATATTAGCCTCATTCGGTAGATATACATTTATGAAGTAGGATCCTTACTTGAACCGAATGATTTTTGTTAAAATGTAATATTAATAAATTACAGATTCACTAATGAAGACTGGATACTAAAAAAAAAAAAAATTATAAATTAAAAACATAATAAAAATCATTTTTAGATTCATTAATTATTCAGATGCATATAACTAAAAAAAGTGTTTTATTGCATTTTATTCGTCTTGACATGCAAATTTCTCTTCCACTTAATATTAAAGAAACCTTTTATCAAAATATTCTACTTGAATTTAGATCGACATCTACGCATTACTGCTGTTAAACCGTCTGTTGAATCGTAACATTGACACCGTTTTTTTCCCCCGTGAAAGTTGAATACTGATAATTAATTGTAAGCTTAGCATTTAAAATGCAATAAATAAATACTTTCATGATTCGGCAAAAATAGATCGAATTAAATAATTAGTAATACAGTAACTTAAGTATTAACTAAAAAACCGTTTACTTAATTTCCGGGTCCAGGGTTACTGCCCAGGCAGTTTGAGGTAATGGAACCTCCCGGAGCTGAGTTTTATGCTTAGATGCGGGTCCGGTTCTGCGAGGCGGGGGGAAAAAAGATCAAGTTCTAACCTACGTCTTTTTATGTAAAATGTAAATGAATTATTACTCTTTTATTATTTTTAGTACTGTTCTCTTCCTTAGCTTCATTCTTTTATTATACGTTAACGTGTTTCGGAATAACTTCATTATCGAAAGAAGAAAGGTAAATAGTACTCAACATAGAAATGATAGTGTTCTTACCAGAAAATATAATAATAATTATTATTTTAATAACGACAATTATTGCTTTATCGTCTGCTTCAGTCTTTAAAGAACGTTAATAACCCTACAAGAAACCAAATCTTTCAAATGGAGGTAATATTTTTTTCAGGGATTGTTTCAAATATCTTAAGGTTAAACCGCATAAAATAAAACCCATTTTTTTAAAGATAGTATGTAGAAATCATATATATTCAAATTGCTTTTTTTGGATTTCATGAAATGCTAAATTAATTACGACTTAATGGATATGAGACAAAAAAATACAAATTCTTAAATTAACAAAATACACAATTTTTACAGCACTATGACATTTATTTATACACTCATGACGTTATCAGGATTTTCTTTTTTAATTATTGGAATTAAATCCACTTGTGAAAGAAATGAAGAAATGTTAAATAAATTCGTAAATAGATAAATTAATTAAAAAATAATAACTATAAATAGTAGCGCGCCTACTATTTATAATTATTATTTTTTAATTACTAAGTATGCAGAATGAAGCTCCGTACTTAAATATCCCCCGTGTTTGTGTGTGTGTATATATATATTTAAAATATTAATTTTTTTATTCTAAACTTGTATCTACAATAAAAGATTTATGATACACGGAATCGAAATCCGATTTGTTAGCAGCTAACTTGAAAAAATACACAATTCAGTTGAAAATCTAAAGAATACTGTATCAGTTTATTATAATCTATATTGCTCAAATATTGGCTTGTCATATTCAGCGGTTGGAAGTTATTCTTTCTTCTTATTGAATTGATGATCTACATTTTATAAGTATATTCTTATGAAAAAATAAAATTTCTGCTACTCGTTTACGATTGATAAGATATGATTAACGAATTGTAAGAAGCTTCTCTGATTCCAATGCTACCAAATTTTTCATAAAAAAAATCGTGGAAGTAAATCTAATGCTTTATTGTGATCTCCAAAAATTGGAATCGAACCTTTTTGTTATCTAAGGAATTTTTTCAGAAACTGAGAAATGGGTGGGAAACTGGGAACTGTAGATATTGTTTTCCTAAATTCATCTGAAAGTTTTACGATATGTTTTAAAGAAATTTTAAAAGTCGATTTATCATAATTTTTTCAAATACTTTAAAAAATAGTGCCAATAACGAAATTGGCCTATAATTGTGTAAATGAAGTGTCAAAACTTCTTAAGGATGGAAATAGCAACAAAAGTCTTAAATGGCTCTTATTCTCTTTAGCCTCCGAAAACACCGTAAGGTATTACTTCAGAGGATTAATGAGGATGATATGTATGAATGTAAATGAAGTGTACAGTGTCAGGTCGACCGTTCCTGAGATATGAGGTTAATTGAAACCCAACCACCAAAGAACTCCGGTGTCTATGACCTAATATTTAAATCCGAATAAAAGTAACTGAGGTAATACTCCGCTGCTAAAACATTCAGTAATTAAATTGGTAAGCAATATAAAAATAGCATCTAAGACTTTTTTTAAACACTAGCAGAATACAATCCATATAATATTTTCTCCTTATATTTATAATATAAGTTTCAAATTCCTGGGTATCAACAGGAAAGAAAAATAATACTGATTCATCAATTATATTTATTAATGAATATTCTGATTCATATTTAAGATTTCCTTTAAAGTAGATATATTTTTGTTATCTGAAGTACTGGGAAAGAAATTATTAAATTTCTCTACTATGTAAATAGGGGATGAGATAACTGAAGTTCAGTGCTTTTGTATTTTTCACGAAGTTGTCTGAACTGTTTTATTTTCAAATCCGATTTCACTTTTGATATTTGTCTTCATAGTTTTAGATTTATTCACTTTTTTTAAAATTAGGTACCAAATAATCATAATGTAATCTTTTAGTAGTACGAATAACTTTAGCATAAATTTCTTTATGATTTTTCAAATGTTTTGGTAGTTGCCAAAAAATTATAATTTAGACCTTTCAGGAGATTGTTTATCGTAAAGCTAGGTTTTACAGTTCTATGTTCAGTCTTTTATTATTTATTGTCGTTTTGGAATAACTCTATTATCGAAACTTATTGTACTGGTACTTTTAAATTTCTGTTACTCTTTATATAACGTTTAGTCAATGCCCCTCCCTTTATTTGCCTTTATGCCTTATCTGGTCTTCTTCTTGTTTATTGTTATTAACAGTTACACTTATCTTCTGATTTTATAAGTTTCTTTTCTTAACAGAAAAAGAATTATACAGATAACATCATAGCTTACGATTCGATTACCCATTGAAGAATAAATTGCCTGTTATAGATACATGATAGATAACGTACATAAATTTCCATTAAAGAATTCGTTATGTAAAAAAATAGTTAAACATAATTTCTTTTATAGCAGGAAAGAACGTGTTTAAAAATGAGTAAAAATAGAAATAAAAGAAATAAAATTGAAACAACAAACGATAAAGAAACCTTTAAATGGAATAAAATAACATTTACTTGAAAAGAATATATCTAATTAAACCTTTTTTTAGTAAATATAATATAAAAAATGAATTATATATGTAATAAATACAAATAATACATTAGAAAAGATTTTTATAGTAAATATAAAAGAAAAAAAATTATAACAGTAAGGGTATACACAACATAAAATGTAAATGCAATGTAAGATTCACTGAACAAACGGGAAGAAAATAAAAATATAACGAACACAAGAGATCCTTTAAAAATCAAAAAAAAGTTTTAACTATGCAACAAATTTCATAAAAGAAGGACATATCTCAATGAAAGTGGAAGAATCAATAAAATTGATTCACAATTGTATTAAACGAAGAAGAATGATTATGTTAGAAAATTTAGAAAGTTCTTAAAATTAAAAAGTTACAATAAAACGATCATAAATGAATAGATAAAAAATCAAGCGGATTTCATTTTTATGAACATCAATTTACTGAAAACAGGAAGTAGATAAATGAAATTGAAGGTAAATATAACCGTTAATAAAAAATAAACAAGAAGGCCAGTGAAGATATGACATCAAATACAGGGAGGGGCCTTGAATAAACGTTATATAAAGATTGACAGATATCTAAAAGTAATAGTACAATAAATTTTGACAATGGAGTTATTCCGAAACGCGTCAACTTATAATAAAAGATTGAAGCTAAGAAAGGTAAAAAGTACTCAACATAGAAATCATAGTATTCTTAGCAGAAAATATAATAATAATTACTATTTTAAAAACACAATTTTAAAATTTCTTTACTAATCCACGCATTTTCTTTTTATATTTAAACTATTTATTTTTTACTAAAGGAGAAAAGAGAAAGAAAGCCTTTTGGAATTAATTAAGAAAATTGTAAAATTTATTATCAAAAATAATTTTCTAATTACTTTCCCCCAATTATTTTTCTAACAACAAGGTACTTAAGTTTCTAATCACCCTCTTGAAGAACAAAAATAAACATTCTTTCACCGCATGTTTTCATTAATAAATGAAACTTTTGCAACTTGATAGTTGTGATCTCAAAGAATATTTTTTTCTGTTCGAGAGAATCGAATGTTATCTTTCGGTAAATTTTTAAAAATATTATATTGGTGGCCGGAGTTCTTGTAATTTTAGCTGGCCGGAAGATCGAAATAGTTGAAGTCGAACTGAGATAATAATTAGTTCATTCGTCACAAGACTAAAATTATCCAGAAATTAATATTAATTTTAATATTCATTTATTATCGCCACGATTATCAAGTTGAATTTATTAGGAATTTTAAAAAGAATTTCAGGTAGTTTATGTACAGAGGTTTCAAAAGAACCAGAAGGAGATTAATAAATTACCATCGATATTAACTTTAGTCTAGGGCATTCAATTGCACAGCATTCTAAATTAATCTCTTCCGCGTAACTTCCTGGTTTATTATAAGATACTCTTTAACAAAAATTGAGACTCCCCGTTTCTATAAGAAGATCTATTAAAGCTTAAAATTGGCTTCTGTGTATGTTCTTGGGAAAATATATCTGAACGTCTATAATAATATGCCATTGTAAAACATAATATGTTGAATTCAGATACATAATATGTTGAATTCAGATACAGGGTGGTTCAGGAGGATAGGGCAATACTGTGACAACTCATTCTAGAGGCTAAAAATAAGAAAAAAGTTTATATAAACATAGGTCCGAAAACGCTTCGTTAGCGAGTTATACAGGGTTAAAGATTTCGCCCGAGTTTCAGTTTTACCCTCCGGGTAAATTAAGGCCTTCTGAAATTATGGGAAGGTCAATTAAGGAACAAATTCAATTTTTTCTTATGATTTTTGAGCTGGAAAATTGAAAAAATAGCTTCCAGAACTGTATCTCTCTTAGTTTCTAAGATATCCCATGTAAAATGCCAAAAATAAGGTAAAAAAACACATTTTTTTTACGTTTGATGTACAATAATGTTGTTAAATTGGTAATAAATCATATATTTTTTTTAAACATACATTGTAGAGAATTTAATTATAAGAAGATTGATGTAAATAATATCAACAGAAAACAAATAACATTTTAAAATGTCGACTTTTATTAACAACAAAACCGCCGAAAACTTAGAAGAAAATGTTACAAAAAAAGAAAACGGATGTGTCTAGTAAGTACAATAATTTTAGATCTACGGAAAACAATTTGGCAACACTTATTTTTTTCATCACAATTTGTTTAAATACTACTCATTGTTGTAATGTGTTAAATAACCTTTCGCTGATCAATCGTGTTTGCAGTATTACGTCGAATTCTTAGCGTAAAAATTTCAGAAAACTGTTAAGAAGTGTAATTTTGTATTCATTTTACAGTACATAAAAATCTAGTCTGTTAAGATAAATGAAATTCTGTTTAGTTTTGTTTTGAAAAATGCCGCGTGTTGTGCAGTTTGTAAATAAAAATTCTTTCATTGATTTCATTAAGCACTTTATTGAGCCTTTTTATCGACAATTAGCTTAACTGTAAATAAGCATATTTCATAAATGTTTTACGTTTCGAGTTAAGGAAAAATCTATACTTCACTTTGTGTGTTTGTGTGTGAGTTTATATATTTATGACATAAAGGGTTGATAGTTGATGAAACTTTAAATCTGAGCTCTACTTCTAATTTATTTTCAGCGTATGATTGCTTTTTTTTATAGAGAAATGATTTATGATGCATAAGTTGCATATTATCATTTATTATTAGATGTTTATTACATATTACACGTTTATTAGAAGATTAGAATTTATTAAAGTTATCTCTAAAAGGAGAAAATCCAGTTCAATGGTAAGATTAGACAAGAAAATTAGAAACTTTTAATGTCTGTTTTTACGTTTTCAAATTTTAAACAGAACATTTAATGGATTACAATCTCATTTAAATGTAAACAGTATGTTAGCAGCAGAGCAGCGTGTGTCTAAAAAGAGAAATTTACAAAAAGGTGCTTTACTAACACGGTTGGAAAAGTGTTAATTTAGTGGATTTAGAAGAAAAGCAATCAATGTTTTTAAATCTAAGTAAAGCTCTTGATTGTAAACTCTTGAATTCCTTCTGCAAAAATCAGTAAGTTTGATATAACAGTTAAATCCATTGATGACTCCATTGATCGTATCTTGTAACTAGGAAACTACGTATGCAGAGATAAAGAAGAAATAATGAAAAATTATCGTCCTCTTTTTGTTAAATATTAGCTGGAGAACCACTAGTTTAAGTAGTAGATCCACCTTTATTATTATTTTTTAAAAAATATATGTAGCTTTTAAAAGTTAGAAAATTAAATTTAACTTTAAGTTATTAAGTCACTGTATTAATAGTTGATGGTGAAATACCATAGTACATTGATTATCAATGTTCCCCCCCCCCCCAAAAAAAAAAAAAAAAAACAAATACTTACAAAGCGGGGGCCGAGGCGCCACCTTTGCGTTCAAAAGAAAAACACAAAATTTGTAAGTAGAGAGCTACCACAGAACAAA
>JAAAKQ030049533.1:0-16336 GCA_010016005.3 Zanna intricata | reverse complement strand
GGGGACTTTTACACCCCTAACGGATTTTATGACGCTTTATATTTTATTGACAAATTTTATTTTATTTATTTTAAAATTAAAATTTTATTTTTATTTTTTTTTTATCTGTTAAGGAGCCCTTTACATCCCTTACAGATTTTTAATGAAACTTTGATATTAGTTTTACGGTTTACTTTGTGTTAGTTTTATTATTTATTAGTTTTAATGTTTATTGTGTGTTAGTTCTAAGTTTTAGTATTTTATCTGTGATATTAGTTTACACGTTTTTACCATTTTTTAATTTTAGTTTTTAGTCCCAAAATTTTAGCTTTATCTGTGATGTTAGTTGTAAGTTTCTTTAATAAAAGTAGTTTTTAAGTTCTTTGATATTTAATTTATTTTTTTTTTGCTTTATTGTAAATCAATATTTTTATTCCGGGTGATTATAACGTGAAGACTTTTTCGCCTTCCAAAAAACCCCCCCCCAAAAAAAAAAAAACGAGACTCACCTTGGTTGAAACCGTGGTTGATACAGTCGACGGTTTGCAAACTCGTACTGGTGAATTCTCGTTTTGATGTAAAATTCTTGCCCAAAAAATCATTATTTACTTTGTTTTCGTTTTCAGGCGGGCGACTGATGACATCTTTCTTTGGTTACCCAGACAAGTGTGTTTTTCGTGGAACTGTTCATTCATGTACATTCAGTCTTGCATGTTGGTTAGTAGGTAAGTTATTTTTACGAAGTGATAAGATATGTTTCAAATACGACTCAGGTCAACAAAGAATGTGTATTATAATGATTTTACTCAGATTCCCTCTCCTTATTTTATAAATATAATTTAAAAAATTTAAACCTTTCAGTGTTGATATAACTTGGTGACACAAAACAGTATTATCAGTATTAATTTTAATATCCTTTGCTATTAATTATACTAATTGTGTCTCAACCTCGAATCGGTACATATTATACAATCGGTGATATTTAAAAAACGATATGGACATCAACTTATAAACACAAACTTAAAAATAGAATATAAACAAAAATTCAAGGTATGAAGAGAATATGTTTATTTCTTTTCTACAGAAAAATAAAACTTTGTGGTTGTGTTTAAAACTTATAAGAATACAACAAAGATTTCTTTATTAATGCAAAAGCTTGTGTGTGATTTTATGGAGAGGGTTGTTTTATTAAGGTGGTACTGTAACAGATATGTTGGAGAAGGCACACAAAGGGATGGTTTTTTAAAGAGAGCAGCAAACCTTTCGCTTGTTAAGGGTATCAGCTAAACAATCAGTGATATAACAGAACTATAAAGATGTAAACTAATTTAATGTTAGGCTTTGATTAAAGTACAGTTGAAAACTACAGCTGTTTCATTTCCAAGGAAATGAATGATTTCCTTCATTACTTTTATTTTTATTATTTGGTATGTTTTACTAGGAGAAAATAATGTTGAGGTAAAACAGTTCTTTGACTATAACTGTAATTAATTTATAAAAACCTGCATTTAACATATTTTGTTTGTCTTTTAAAAAAGCTGACAATCTTAAATTTATTTAAACAATGATGATACATTCAGAATAAATGATTACAGTTAAAGTTATTAAATCCTTTAGAAATATAAATTCACTGGAAAAGAACCAATAGATTATTTTTTTAAAACAAATAAGACAGAAGCAGATTAAGTAGGATCTACTAGACTGCTAATATTAGGTTTAAATGTACTGAAAATACTCAATGGATATTCTTAGAAGCAGATATATGTAGACCCTTTTATCTGTCCTGCTGCATACTTTAACCTCACTGAGGCCCGGTGAATATTCTGACCCTTCGATTAATCTTGGAAGACAGACTTAAAAATAATAATGTTAACTATATGATGTCTGTGATTCTGAAAAGGCCTTTATATGATAATGAACAATGAAATGAAATGATTAAAATTATAGAGAAAACTGGGTTGAAATAAAAAGAAAAGAAGATTTCTTATGATTTAAAAAAAATCAAGATAATAACAGTTGAATTCTGACTTCTTGAATAATATTATCATTCTTTGTTAATTATAATATTCAATGATATTTTCTGATTCTTTTATACTTAAATTTTTTTACTAATGGCAGAGTTTTTTCTGAAGGAAATACTTAAGACATCGTTCAGAAAAAAAATTTGAATGGAGAAAAATTCAAATATAGTGTCATGCTTAATTTTTTTTTTAAGTTGAGAAAAACAGGTATAAACCTCAAAATTAAATTTTGCCTAAAATCTGTATTTCATTAAACATATATACGTAATTCAGTTTGCATCATCTTTTGATGAAACTGCATTAGGGGCATATTGCAAGAGGTTGTTCTCTGACAAGATAGTAAACTACTTCGATCAGAGATGGTTACTGTATTTATTGATCGAGCCCTACCTCTATCCTCCACTTTTCACTTTACTTTATCCCTTATTCCTCTTTTAAGTACAGTGGGAGTTGTGTCACCTACTAATCTAAAAAGTTAATTCCAAATAAAAAATAAATTATGAAAATTTTATGTTTTTTTAAGATAAACCAAAGATAACATGAGTACTTAGTAATGTAATTATTGTATAAAATATCATATTTATTTATTAATGGACCAAGTTTATATCAAAAGTAGTAAATTTTCTTTAATTATCTGTTAAATACTAAAACTCATTTTTAAACGTGAGTGTAAGCTGCTCATTCCGAATTATCATTTTATATTCTTTTATGTACTAAATGTTAATAGACTTAATTATTTTGTTATTTTTATCATTGTCAGTAGTATATTAAGATTCACTTTATATATGTTTTATAAACTTATTTTATTGTTTTTTTATTAATTTTAGTAATTAAATAAATAGAATAGATTTATGATACAAAACATTAAAACGAAATAGGTTGATGCAAACTAAAGCACATTCACTTGGTGAATTGCTTATTCACTTAAAGCTGTTCATTGTACCTCTACTTTAAAAATTCTGAATACTCCTGCTTTTCAATATTTCAGAAACTTTTATAAATATTCACTACACACACCAAACTTTTTAATAATAATCATAAACCAATAAATAAAATTAGTTCAAATTAAAAAATTTAATTTTAATTTAAATTAATTTTTTTTATTAAGTTTTAATAAAAATAAAATTCAGAAGAAAGTCTCTAAAAAAAACTCAGTTTTCAGAAACATTTTCTTAAAGGAGTATTATTTGAATTAACAGTTTATTTTTTATCTATTTAAATAATATTTAATTTTTTCCCCATTTCACTTCAATCCAGGCTAACAAATTTTAAACCAGTGATTTTTATCCCATTTTACTGAAGACTGAAACAAAATTGTTTTTTCAGGTGGGCGCCTAGAAAGAGGATGTACATCTGGAGATGTAATAGCTGAGTGGGTTTTCACATGTTGCATTCCAGCAAGAATGCCTAGTTATCAACCCATTAGGAGGGGAGACACTGATATTGTTTTTCCCACAGATGCTGGTGAAGTGATTCTATAATCTACTATTATTTTAACATTTAAGTTTATTTCATGAATTCTTAGGTATAAAGTAAAAATTCCTCATAGTTAAATATAAAATACTTTAGATAGGAACTAAATACGACATAAGAAATCTTCCACTGGGGATCTGATTGAATGTTTTATAATTTACTTGGATTACTTCATATTTCACTGAATTCTGGGGTGAAGGTTACTTTGAAGAAAACCTGAACCTACTTTCCAGTGATTTTTCATTTTTTACAGCATAGATTTTGCTAGTCAGTATAAAATTGATGTTCTGTAATTCATTGCTTACATCCAGGTAAAAATACCCTAGCTTTCCTAGGAATTTTGGGCAAGATGGATGCTCATTGCTATCAGTGAACAACTTATATAGTAATCTAGAAGCACTACATTAGGTAAAACACTAGTTTGGGACACTGGTATAGGGAGCTCTAAAGGTTCATACATTTTGTACTTTGTTGGACCTATCCAGAGAACTTTACAATTAATAAACTGTAATTTTTAAATTTACCTGAATATTTTGACATTACATTTTCAGTGAAATATAACTGCATATAATTTATTAAAATTAATTTAACTTACTACACTATATTGTAGCAGTTATTTGTCCCTGGTGAACAGATGTACTGTCTGATAGTATATACTTCCAATGTTTTGCTGTATAATGGACTTAAATCTAAAGTAAGAAATAACATTAAGTGGAAGGAAGTGTACTAAATATGGGGAGGAAGTTATTCTTGTGATTTCATCATAGAATCAAAGAGGGAATGTAGTTTGTAGATGATCATTTAGCATGATGCCAAACTGTAGGTTGCGTGTTCACATATATCAATTTATTTCAATACTTTTTGTTTTTGCCCTTTATTTTACATTAAAACAACTCATTGGAATTGTGTTTTTTGTCCTGAATGTTATTGCATATTAAGTTGAATATTAGTTATCAAAACCAATTTTTTAGTTTAGTTTCCTTCACAATGTAGCATTGTTCTGCAATTTTTGTTATAACGTGTAGCATTATTAGTTATAGATTTAGAGCATATTTGTTGTTTTATCTTTACATAGGAGCTGGTCAATGTGGTTGGGTTATTGGAAAATGTATTTTATTGTGTTGAGTTCATTTTGTTTGATTGTTTTCAGCCAGAATATAAGAATTGAGGTTCTAGTAAGGATTGAGGATAAAGTGGTTTACTAAAAAGTAGAAAACAAATCTGTGTTATATAAGTTGATTTGATGAGTTATTTGGAGCATCTTTCATGATGTATTTTCTGTAATTTTGAAGCTGTTTATCATTTATTCTTGTGATTATAAGTAAAAAAGTTTAGCTTATTATTTGATTCAGTTTCTAGTGTGTAGTCAGAAATTGATATAGATTTTTTTAATATTTTATAAACGATGCTATTTAGAATTTGTTTTTGTTGAACATTTGTAGAATAATTATATTGTAGACATGGTACAGTGAAAAATCATCAGTTAGGACAATGGTAACATGTAACCAAAATAAATAAATTGTCTCCTTGGTAGTGAAGATTAACTGTCTAATCAACTGAAGGCCATGGCTTCAGTTCCCATTCCTTGCATGTTTCATTACTTACATACAGATGTTATTTAATAAAATGTAACTTCATTTAGAATAAAAAAAAAATTTATATCTGTACAATTTGTGAACATTTAGTAAATAATATGTCCTATATTTTTAATGACTTCACGTACACGATTTGGCATTGATTCAACAATTGTACACATTTTTTTTTATTTCTTCATCATGAAACCATACTGATATTATTACTTTAATGAGGTCAATTTTTGCGGTAGAATTCATTTTTGAGGAGTCTTTTTTTTAATTACATTATTTGTTCTTTACCCAAAGATTTTCAATTGGTTTTAAGTCTGGGGAATTGCCTGGCCTTGGGAACACTTTAATGTTTCATTCTTATAAAAATCTTTTCAATTTTGGCAGTATGGCATGGTGCCAAATCTTGTTGGAATACTCCATTGTCTTGCAAAATTTCTTTTGAAGTAGTGTCACAACCCTTTCCTTCAGAATCTTGATATATCCATCACTTTTCAACACACCATTTTTTGGAAGTAACGAACAAGGGCCTTATGTGAAACACCAAAACACTTTTTTCTGGGGATGTTTAACTGAATGTTGGATATGAGCCAGTGATATATTTTCATCTGATGCTTTTCTAATGTATGGAACTCTTTGCCCATGAATATAAAAAATGTGACTCTCAGAAAATATAACATTTTACCAGTCTTCTTTGGTAAAGTTAGCATGTGCTTTGGCCCACAAGAGGCTTTTTTTACACATTGCTGATGTTAAAATCTGCTTTATTTGGCTAACAAGCTTTCTGTCAAGCTGCAAAAAGTCGGCATCTGACAGTTGTCATGTGTAAATCTGTTTCACTGGCAGCTAGTTCTTGATCTAAGTCCACAGCAGATAATTTTGGATCAATTTTACGTTTTCTCACTAATAACCAATCCTGTATTGGAGTAGTTTTTCTTTTATGTCCACATTTACCTTTCTTTTGAGATAAAAAGACACCAGTTTCTTAAAATTGTTTTAAAATAGCATTCACTGTTCCTAGTCCACCACCACATATTGCCAGCCTCCATAGCTGAGTGGTAGTGTCTCGGCCTTTCATTCGGAGGTCCCGGGTTCGAATCCCGGTCAGGCATGACATTTTTCACATATGCTACAATTTGTTCATGTCATCCTCTGAAGATATAACCTAACGGTGCTTCCGGAGGTTAAACAAAAAACCAACAAAAAAAAAACCACCACATATGAAACTATTTGTTGTTATGTTGTACTGGTATGCTTAGAAAAAGAAACAATTTTTTAATGCTTTATTGGAGTTATGTCCATTATTATAATATATTCAAAGCAGACAGAAGAAAAAAAATGATTTTCTAATAGAAGATGGAATAAACTTTCATTAAATAGTATTTATAACATGAAAATTGCTAAATAAACAAAGAACAATAACCTCACATTACACAGAAAACTTAAAGAATGGATGTGGTCAAGCATTGTAGCCACAACATAGAAATAAACATTCAATTCCTTGTATATGAATTAATTTGGACACAACTGTGAAATTAAAAGTTGATTTAAGAAACATTAATTAAAAGATTGCATAATGATCTTTTTGATTTATGATTTTATTCTCAAATCATCTATTGGATGCATTAGTTGTCATGTTTTGTTCAATTAGATGGGCTTTAGGTATTATTTTAAATTTATTCATTAAGTTTAATAGATTTCTGTTAAATGCTTGAAAGTATCATTCTATCAGTTAGATAATTTTATTTCTGAGAAATTTTTGTCTTCTAAGTAAAAAATGTTATCTTTCAGATTGTGGAATCCCAATGGTCTCACTGCAAAAAAGAATAATTGGAGGAAATGAAGCTTATTTTGGAGAACTTCCATGGCAGGCGCATATAAGAATATCAGGTTACCAGTGTGGTGGTGTTCTTGTCAGTCGTTGGTTTGTTGCTACAGCTGCTCACTGTATTCACAGGTAAACAAATAATTTGAATTACAAGTAATGAGGAGCATGATTATTGTTAGGATTTACTACAAGATCGTATACTGGTCTTAATTATAAAAAATGATGAGCCCATGGGGCTGCTTTTCATAAAAACTGCCCATGGGCAGTTTTTATGAAATTTATTCATTTCAAGTGAAATTTATTCATTTGCTATCAAGAAATTAATGCATATTGCTATATTTATTTCATGTTAAATTTTCCTAAATAGAATGGACTTCCATTGAAAGAATCTTGACCTGAACCCCACAGCTACTTAATACTAGATATTAGTTCAGGGAGTGTTATAATAGTTATGACTGTTTCACTATTTATCTGAAAATTATATTTTAGATAAATAGAATAAATTATACTTCAAAATCAAAGCCTTGAAACAGAGAATAGCAGTAAACCATCCAGCAGATACTTCAGATTGGTAAATTATTTGTGGCAAGTTTCTTGAAATATATTCTTTTTCATTTAGATAAAGAGTGAAGTTAGTGAAGTTCACTCATAAGAGTGAAGTTGAATGTACCCTCATTCAGTTCCTTGATATTCTTATGTCCCTTGAAAGTTAAATATAAAACTAATATGTTTTTTGAACTAGTAAGTAAAAGTTGAAATTATGCACTACAAACAGTAATTCTCTTTAGCTGTATCTAAAATAAATTTCTATTAAATTCTAGTGATTTGATAAGATTATCTAATTGGCTTTGTAAATTATTCAGTTATTGTAAGTATTTCACTCAGCAATGATTCACTTTACCTGGTATCTGTATAAAGATTTATGAGTATACAGAAGAATGAGATACATTTTTTAAGAAAATTTGACTGCTATGGTGATTAACCACTAATAAACGCCTACAGGAAGTAATGAAACTTTACTGAATGTTCTTTAATTTCAATACTGTACAGAAACTGGTTCAGTTAACATGGGTTCCATATTTGATCTTCTTTTTATACCTATACTTTCAGTTTACAGGATGTTTCAGTTTACAGGATTCTAAGATGTTCCAGATGTACAAAATCATTACCTTGTAAGGAATGCATTTTACAATTTTATGATTCTGCTGTACTTGGAATACCATAGAGAATAGCTGCATATTGGATATGATAAAATACCACATTGATGCTATTGAGGTTACCCAGTAGATGCTGCATCATCGCATATGCAGATGATAAGCTTTTGCTGGTTAAAGGAGATTTGAGGAATGAGATCGAATTCAGGGCAGCCCAGGCTTGCAAGATACTCCAGTTTTTGAGTTTGTAACATAAGATGGTGTTTAGCCCAGAGAAAACAACGATGATATTGCTCAAAAACAGACTAGCTGTTACATGATATACATTGTGTATCTGTAGGAGGTCATCGAATTAGGTATGTCCACTACAGAAGTACCTAGCTATTATCCATGATGAGAATCTTAGATTCGAGGAACAGTTTCAATATGCGTTAAAAAGGCTTGTTCTGCTTTCTTCAGAGTTTGGAGAGCAGTTCACCCAGAATGGAGGTTTAATTTCAGAAATTTAAGTATTCTGTATAAGGGTGTATGCAAAGCTATAATGCTGTATGCTGCACCTGTCTGGGCTCAAATGAGGTATAAACGCTACAAGAATATTTTGTTGAAAGCCCAGCATCTCCTACTGTTATTTGTGATTGGTGAGTATATGACTGTCTCTCAAGAGGTAATCCTGGTTTATTTCTGGTATTAAGTCCATCGATATCCTTGTGACTGAGTGCCAATTACATTATGATGCTAAGAAGGTAGGCCAACTTACCTCTGTGCACATAAAAGAAAAAGACAACCAAAGTTTCCATTTATAACTGGCAGATGAACTGAATCGTCCGATGGCCATTACGTGCATGGTATTTTTCCTTGGTGTAGTACAAAGATTTTTTTATCAAAATTATTATAATCCCCCATATATATTGAAGTCAACAGAATAAATATATAACTAATTAAAATGATAAACATTGGTAAATGTTTACGTTAATAAAATATTTTGTTAATAATATTTCATTTTAATATTAATAATATTAAAATAATTCAGTCTTTGTTCTGTAAAATCATGTTCTTTCGAATTTGGCAGAAAGTTATGGAACCTACTAGAAGCAGTAAGGTTGTATCTTTGTATTAATATTTTTACAGAAGAATGAATTTTTGGTTGGCAATTTGCATTGACAAAGTTTAGTTTTATAATAAATGTAATTATATATTCTGTTTAGAGTTAATTGCATTTATAATAGAGTAGAAATAGAAGCAAATAGACTTTTCTAGTGTTTTCTAGAAGAACAACAGACAGTATATAAGCAAGACGAGAGAACAAATGATTGGCTCAGTGTGTGTTAGTTCCGATCGGTGACACTGCTGATGTAACTGCACGAAAGTTTGAATTGTTTTGTCTAGATTTTGTTAAGCATAATTAGTGTTTGTTTTTGTGTTAAATAAATTATTGTGAGGAAGTCTGATATTGTGTTGGTTATTTACGAATCATTCTCTCACTACATCCTGGTATGAGAAGTATGCAGGTAGTTAAGTGGATTTCCCCCAATTGGCATATTACATAGTTTCTTTCTAGACATTTTACTTTTCAAAATAGGTTGGCCAGATTTTTTAGTTTGGTTAATTCAGGCTTGTGTCTGGAGTCTAAGGCCATTGATGATGTGCACCATGTCTTATACTGTGCACTTATATCTTATACCATGGTGCACATCACCATGGTGACATGGTATAGCACCTGTCCCAAGGTACTAAGCCTACCAAAGTAGGTTCAATTCTGCCAAGAATCAATTCTGGTTTTGATCTACAAGTTAATTGGAAAACTTATAGGGAATGGAACATAACTGCCGGCTTTCATAGATCTTATCCCTGCAGAGGATGGCTGAGGGGGTCTGATGCAGTTATAGATATATAGATCGAATAGCAATCCAGATGGCTAGGAGCTCATCTGTGTGCTTACTTCACCAAGATAGGTATTTTGGCATTGAGCTCTGGTTAGCTGGGATATTCACCGTTAGGATGAGAATAGATGGGTGGAGAATGCTGTGATGGAGCTGCAGTGTGGATTGACCTCGCTTCCTAAAACAAACCAGAGCAGAGAGAGATAGAGTATGTTTTCACAAGTCTTATTAATCTGTGAATCTGTTTCTTGATTTTTAAGTGAATTAAGAGGACTTTGAGTAAATTCAATTGTAGGACAAAATTGTTGTTGTGATCAACACTTGTTTTGTTGGTATGAGGATAATATTTTTGATGTTTAAATACTCAACTAATGATCTGAATGCAAAGTCTAATTGAAGTTACATAAAGGAAAAGTTTATGTTAAACCTTCGATATTAGAAGAAGGCGTGAGGATCGCCCTTCCATGAATTGGTTAATTTGATAGTTGAGGTAGTAAATTATGATAAGTGGTCGTGGTTGGAAGAGGCCATATGAAGTTGGTTATGGAAGGTAATATTGTAGAAGGTAGTTCTGAAGGAAGGTAGGATGTGTAAATACACTGATGGAAATTCTGCCAAGGAATTTGCATCGGTGACATCCTGCAGAGGCCAAACTGATAACTGTGTTGTGTTATCAAGTTTAGAGGGTCTAGAAGATGACTCCTAGCTCATCACGACTAGGAACAAAGGAGGTGGTGTGACAACCAGGATCATCACAATGAGTATATTTCCCCATGGGGGCCAGGATGTTGATATGATAAAATAAAACAGATTAGAATTATATTTTGTAACAGAAGATACCGTACGCTAACATATATCATCAACATTCACAAAAATTGCCAATATTTTCAGAAAAGAAGTTTAGAATGGTGCTTCTAAATCTACAAACAACATACACAAAATCAGTATTCACTGATAAAAATACATTGATAAGAAACACAACCCAAGAATATACAGTTTAACCATATTGACTGCAACAGATATTTAATTTGATATATTGAATGCAAATTCAACCATATGTACAAAGAACATGTCCAAACATTATACACAAAAACATAGACAACCTTTACAATCAACTCTTTACAAAAGATTGAGTGTGTTTTACATACTGCAAAAATATTTATGAAATCATATTTGTTCTTAATAAAATTTTCAACAATATACTTCCAGAAACCCTATAGGAAAACATTAATATAACAAAGAAATACATCAAATATATTTTAATTTGCATTATTCACAGTGGTTTATCTATAAAATGTAAGAATTCCTGTTTTGTACCATAATCAAAGATTTTTAGCCATGCACGCTCAAGTACAAAATTTAAATTTTCTAGTTTGAAAAAAGTAAAATGTACCCAAAAGCAAACATTTCATTTGGTATTGATAATCTCATATCTTAACTATTATACCTTTTACTTGTGTTTTAATTTTAACAGATGATGGATCTTTCACTCATAGTACAATTGTTGTCTAACAAATACACCCTGACTCCTGGATATGATGGTTCACTGATTGGTTCAATTCATTCTTTCTCACCACTCATCTGTTTCCTTATTCTTGATTTCTTCATTATTAGTTGTGGGAATGCAGGCATGACCCTGCTGGATTATCTGTGCTGAGAAAATATGAAGGCCTGACTCAAGGATTCTATTTCCTTCCAGTGGTTGTACAATAAAGCTGAAATGCCTACCAGATGAAATTGTGCTTTGAAATCCCCTTCAAACTATTTATAAATATCACTTAGCTGTTAAAGGTAATAATGGATAGGCTTCTTTCAAATACAGAATATAATCTATAACATAATTCATTTAATATTTATATTTTTATAAAAATAAACTCTTTAACAAAGCAGTTTTTTCTTTTGTTTCAGGGCAAAATTACAAGACATAGTTGTATATCTAGGTGAGTATGATACCCAAAATACCGGACAGTATTTGGAACCGTTACCTGAGGAGGCACATAGAGTTGTACAAAAATTAATTCATCCTAAATTTCAGTACAGGCTCTCACAACCTGATAGGTAATAAATCATAACATGAATAAGTTACTACTTTTTAATCTAATTTCTTTTTCCATTGTACTTTTTACAGTATTTTTAGTGTAAGAAATATAAAAATATTTTACCTCCTCATCTTATCACCTTTAAACATGAGGGCTGCTTATCTTGGTGCATTATGGCCAGAATGTTTAGCCTCTCTTTTTTCTGTTTAGCCTCCGGAACCTCCATAAGGTATTACTTCAGAGGATGATATACATGAATGTAAATGAAGCGTAGTCTTGTACAGTCTCAGATTAACCATTCCTGAGAAGTGTGATTAATTGAAAGTTGACCGCCAAGGAACAACGGTATCCATGATCTAGTACTCAAATCCATATAAAAGTAACTGCTTTTACTAGGATTTGAACCTTAGAACTCTCAACTTTGAAATTAGCTGATTTGCGATGACTAGTTTAACCACTAGCTAACCAGGGGGTTAAGCTTCTATACTCTAAAAGGACTATTTCAGAATCATTGCACCACAAATAAGTTTGAATTAGACAACTGGTATCTGAATTTAATAATGGATGTTTAAAATGAAAGTAGCTGTATTTGCCGTTTGTATACATTTAAGTTTTTTCTAGTGAATGTAGTTTGATATATTGCACACCATATTTGTATAGCACACTGTGTTCTTGTATATATACATTGTACATGTAACTGCCAGTATCGAGTGATAGGCACAGTTACTCTCATTCAAAATGTATTAGGATTTTTATTAGTATTAGGAAGTGAAAAACTTACTTATTGCACATAGGTATTTTGAGGGAATTGTAAATTGTTAACTACTCTCACCTAAAATATATATATATTAATTCTTGTTTGTACTACACTTGCATTTTGCTTTTTTATAAATAATAAAAACTTATGATTACTTAAAACTATAAACTTTTAAAGAAACTGAACGAAATTTAATAAATGAAAAGTTTTTAATAACTATTTCAAGATATTCTTGGTTCACTGTAAAACCCTTTCTTTCTGACCATTTTCAGATTAGTGTTGTTCTCATTCTGATGTAAGTTGATGTTACTGATTACAGGTTTCTTTTTATCTGGACACTCATACATTTAAATTATGATTGAAAAGTATGTTGAATATGAACTGCATTTGTTCATTTAATAAATAAGTAATTGTTGCATGTTTACTTATTTCATAACATTTGAACATGTTAAGATATGGTCCTTTTCCATACATGCACAGAAAAACAAGATTGTTCAATGTCAGTGGAATTTTCATCTCTGTGTATAAAATGGTCAGCAAATATTGATTCACTCTTGTTATTGAAGATTTACAAGTAAATATTATATCTTAACATGAAGTTGCATCCTATTTGACTGATTTGGAAACAGGAATAATTTAACTTATATATTCCAAGACCATTGTGCTCTATGTGTAATGATTTGTTTGTTTTCCTGAAGCCCAAATTTAATTTTGATTTTTTTTTTTAATTTGAGCCATTTTCTCCAAGTCTTTTTACATATATCTGTTAATGTGATGTATATTTTGTTTTGATAGTTGTATGTGGAAGCATGTTATAGCAAAACTTAAAAAAAAAAAAGAAGTAGGTGGAACTTACCGTGTTGATGGGAGTGACCCCATCCATCACAAAGTTGCCTCTTCTGACTACTAGAATCCACTTAAATTGCTGTTAATTCTCATCTCTTAGATGTTCTATGACACTGACATCACTGCTTTGATCGTCATTCAATTCAGTCACAGTTTACATTAATTATAAATTTATCCATTTCTTCATCAATTATATCATTTTTAAAGTGACTGTCTTCAATTTTTCTAACATGTTTACAATGTTTTTCCAATTTTCTGTGCTGTAAATCTGAAAAAGTTTTGGACAAAATTTTTTTTTTTTAAATGTGAATTGATATTTTGCTCAGCCACTTGTTTTTTAATTGCAGTCCAAATCAACTCGATTGGATTTAGATCAGAGTGGTATCGCAATAGCTTTATAAATATATGGCTGTACTCATGAATAATTTCTTCCATGATTTGCAATGAACATATAATGTTTATAAAATATTATATTCTTTATTGGTTTATTCGTTTACAAATGATAAGAATTTCAAAGAGCTGACTCAAAATAATGAATAAATAAAAGATATTTTTACTTTATTAATTTAAAAATACATATCTGGCAAATTAATTTTTATTCACATTTAAAAAAGTAGAAAAGAATGTGGAAAACCTGACCAGTTATATAGGTTGTAAAATAGTAAATTTCATAGGTACTTAATTTTATTGCAAAGTGTTTTTTTCAGTCACTTACATAATGCCACCAAGTAGCTAAGTATCAGCAACCATGTGATCATTCGTTAAAAGGAGAGAGGGTTGAGATATCCCTACATGCACATAATGGATGAGTAGTCATCTTTTTTTAAATGTTTCACTATAGCAAGTGTACAGTTATATCTGTTGGTGTGTGCTAGGTATTTTTAAGAGTTAATTTCTCCTATTTGGTCTTCTGATGATGTATGTATGTATGTTGAGTAGTTTGTAAATCATACTTCAAAAAATAGATAGTTTTGTAGTTCTAGAGTTTCAAACATTTTCTTGTGGTTCTACATGTTCATTTAGAACATAATGTGGTTTGTGGTATTGTGAATTAGAATGACTTTCATTAGTGATTTTCCAAATATTTTGAAATGTGTTTTTGTTGGATGTTTTTTGAGATGGTTTGATCAGAAATATTTATTTTTTTCTGTGTTTGTATTCAGCTGTAAAGTTAAGTTTGTGAGTATTTAGGCACTGTTTTTTTGCAAAGTCACTTAAAACTGTGACAGTGGCTAAGGTTCGTTTCCATAGTCACAAGGGTGATCTAAAATATTTTGAAGTAATTAAAGACATTTTACTTATAAAATTTGGTTTGGTTTGTCATTTCATAGGAATGTAGTAAAACTTAATAATTGCTTTTTTACATGGAATATGTTTATTATTGCTAAAACTAGTTTCCTTCCACTTTCTCATGAAATACCTTCTGTCAAATGTTTATAGTTTGGGCTACATCTTTTCTCAAGAAAGATGTTCCATGAGAAGGAGGACTACGTATAATAATTAACATGCATAAATCAATTATTATATTATACTAAACAAAAACAAATAAATAAATTGAGAATTGCAGAACTTTATAATAATAAAATACAATAAAACTACATTTCTCCTGTGTTGCTGCCATTTACTTGAATGTATAATAATTAAAATACTAAAAACCCTTTCAAGTCACAAGATTTATTGTTAGATTATAAAATTTAAAAACAATATAAAACATGCACAAAATAGAGTGGACACTCCATAGTTACAACTGTACTGGAGTCCTATAATTAAATATTTAATTCATTAGAGATGGCAGAGTTATTAAAAAGATTCAATCTATTCATTTAAGATATCTTTTTTAATTCTTATTTTCATGAATATGGAATTTTCGTATTTTATTTATGTAATTTCTTATTTATTATTACATTAAAGTTACTTAATACATTTCTAGAGTTTCACAAATTTATAAATAATTAAAATTTTCCAGTCATTATGTGACAAACAAAATGTAAAAAAATATTAAAACTTCTAAGTACAGATAATTGCAATATTCTTAACCATGATCCTATTATACTACTTCTTATAGTCATGAAAACTTAAAAAAGAACACATATCAATGACTTATTGCTTGCACTGAATTGTGCTTCTAGAACTCTTTGGAGTTACTATTATTTTGTTCATCAATGGCAAAACCAGTAAAAAAGATACAAAAGCTTAACTGCAAGTATTTAGAAAGTGAGTGATTTTTTAATGAATTAATGCGCTTTAGAAGTTTAATGTTCATTTTTCACTTTATAATCAGATACAGTAACTATAATCAATAATCAGATAAATCAACAACTTTTACAATTGTAACCCGTTAAACTTTAGAAAGCTTCTTAGTATACATTTATTTTAATAACTATAATTAATATGCTTTTGTTACTAAACTGGGAATATTGGATTAAACCATAACAAATAAGTTGATTATGAAACATTTTTACAGTGAAATTTTGAGTAACTGTATGGTGAATGTTCCCACAAATGAAACTGAAAGACCATCTAAATTTTATCCATGAATCAAAAATCTTCTTTTCTGAAAGGTTTGATTTCTGATCTCAGTTATTCTGTTTTTTTTTTTTTTTTTTTTTTTTTCCCCCCTCCGGGTCGGACCTCCAATTAAGTATGGCACAACCCAGAGAGGAAACATCTCACTGTAGTGGGATTCTACAGTGCGGAATAGGAAATAATAAAGGTTTATTGTTTACTTTATTATTCTCAGAAAAAAGGGGGATATATTCCTTTTAGGACAGTTGAT